>JACEEZ010005518.1:453686-461186 GCA_016584305.1 Chionoecetes opilio | reverse complement strand
ATAAGGTCAGCTCACCGCTTTCCGCACCTACACAACATAACGTTTTGCGGAGTTCCACCACTGATCTATATAACATGGATCGCGGATCTGGGCTAGCTGTGGCCGAGATACTGAAGTCACCAGCCGCCATCTTGTCATAACCAAAACAAATACATGGGCCGGCCAGGCAGTGGCTGGGTGTTGGCTGCTGGCATGTGATAGCCTATATTACCACCTACTACTACTATTAACACCTACTACTACTACTACTATTACCACCTACTACTAATATTACCACCTACAACTACTATTAACACCTACTACTACTACTACTAAACTTCCAACCTAGTGCATCGTCGAACCTTCCAAGTAATTTATTTACGGTGATACACAGACAACAGGTGTGTTGCGAGGCCGTACAGGTGTGTAGTGACAGGTGTGTTGCGAGGCCGTACAGGTGTGTAGTGACAGGTGTGTTGCGAGGCCGTACAGGTGTGTAGTGACAGGTGTCTTGCGAGGCCGTACAGGTGTATAGTGACAGGTGTGTTGCGAGGCCGTACAGGTGTGTAGTGACAGGTGTGTTGCGAGGCCGTACAGGTGTGTAGTGACAGGTGTCTTGCGAGGCCGTACAGGTGTGTAGTGACAGGTGTGTTGCGAGGCCGTACAGGTGTGTAGTGACAGGTGTGTTGCGAGGCCGTACAGGTGTGTAGTGACAGGTGTGGTGTATGTGGTAAAGCGAGAGGCTAAGAGTGCAGTGTTAGCCCCCGAGTGTGTGTGTGTCTGACCTAATGAGCGAACGCGCAGTTCTCGTCCACTATAACGGCGCCAGCTCCGTACCGCCGCGGCCACGGGTACGGCGCGAGCCACAGTGGTCCCTAGAAGCTACTCTCGGGGATTACAGGAAGTTTAAATTAATCAAAAACCTTTGGCCTAATCAAAAAACCTTTCTTAATTAGGTATATTGAATTGAAAGTAGTTAGTTTCGTACACTGATTTTGAGTATTTTCGTACATACCTGGTGTCGTTTCGTAACTCTAGCAGTCAAGTTCAACTCTTGAGCTGAGTGTACGAAACGACTATGGTTTCATATAGACTACGAAACAACTTTTGGTAATAATGGACGAGAGTTTTGCGGTCGTTTTAAGAGACATCAACTATTTTTTATTGGCCTACAATAGGTGCTTGTTGCAATGGAGATAGTTTTATTTTGCGCAACCCCCCCCCCCCAAAAAAAAAATAATAATATTAATGAAACCTAACCTAACCTTATAGGTTTTAATGAAACCTAACCTAACCTAACCTTATAGGTTTTAATGAAACCTATCCTAACCTTAAAGGTTTTAATGAAACCTAACCTAACCTTATAGGTGGTAATGAAACCTAACCTAACTTTAACCACAAGGTATACTTTTTTTTTCTTTTTTTTTTCTTCGCAAAATAGTTATCTCCATTAGAACAAGCACCGCTTATTAGGAAGCGCTATGATCATTTGTATCATAACCGCACTCAGGTCTGCTTCCGTTCCCCACTAATTGTTAACAAGTATAAAAAAATATACTTATATCTATATCTACTTATATAAAAAAAAGTATACCATATCCACCTTTATTTTTTTTTAACTAGTAGGTGGATGACTGGAGTGGGTAGATGGATTAAGAGTGGATGGGCTGGGTGGGGAGTGGGTGTGGGTGTGGGTGTGTGGGTGTCTGGGTGTGGGTGTGTGTGTGGGTGTGGGTGGGTGTGTGTGGTGGGTGTGTGGGTGTGTGTGGGTGTGTGTGTGTGGGTGGGTGTGTGTGTGTGTGTGTGTGGTGGGTGCGTGTGTGTGTGTGTGGTGTTACTCACAGGTGGAAAGATTTGCCACTTCCAGGTCCTGGTCTGTTTGTACAGGACATAGCAGCACAGCTTGGCATGACGAGGCGATCACACAGCCAGACAGCAAGCACAGCTTGGCATGACGAGGCGATAACACAGCCAGACAGCAACGCGAGCCGCAGAAACAAGGCTTTGTTTTGGTTACGGCAAGATGGCGGACAGTTGGAACCAGTGCTGAGCCAGGCTTCCGCGATCCATGTTATATAGATCAGTGAGTTCCACTCAGTTCTTCCGTTCCTTTTCCCCCCCAAAAGTAACTGACTTACTGAAGTTGGGTCTGATTTAGATTGTTACAAAAAAATCCTTATCAGGTAAAAAATTCAGCTATTTTAAATTAAATCGCTTGAAACTGCACATATAGTTTTCAGGTTTTTTGATTTATAATATATATAGCTCTGCTATTGAAAATAGTAAAGTTATTTATATATATATATATATATATATATATATATATATATATATATATATATATATATATATATATATATATATATTATATTATATATATATATATCTCGTTAAAAGTGATAGCTAGTTCAGCGTTTATTATCTTCTTAAAGATATTTTCTCTTTGTCTTAAGAGTGTCTTATTCTCTTTTGTAATCACCATTATGACTTCGCCGTAGCTTGTCATGTTTGCTGTATCGCGATTTCGGGTCTAAGAATCCTTCTTCAGCAGCATATGGAAGATGTTTTCTCCTCAGGAGTTGAGGTGAGCATGATTAAGATGCGAAGTGAAGCGCTATTTATAGCCGGTCTGCCTGCCACGCAGCCTATTACCGATGTCGTTGATTGGTAGACATCGGTAATAGGCTGCGTGGCAGGCAGACCGGCTATAAATAGCGCTTCACTTCGCATCTTAATCATGCTCACCTCAACTCCTGAGGAGAAACATCTTCCATATGCTGCTGAAGAAGGGTTCTTAGACCCGAAATCGCGATACAGCAAACATGACAAGCTACGGCGAAGTCATAAAAGTGATTACAAAAGAGAATAAGACACTCTTAAGACAAAGAGAAAATATTTTTAAGAAGATAATAAACGCTGAACTAGCTATCACTTTTAACGAGATCTGTCTCAGAGAAAATCTCCTGCCCGTATATACTCTCCTCTCTCTCTCTCTTCTCTCTCCATCTCTCTCTCTCTCTCTCTCTCCTTCTCTCCTCTCTCTCTTTCCTCTTCTCTTCTGCTCCTCCTCTCTACTCTCATCTGCTCTCATCTCTTACCTCTCTCTCTCTCTCCTCGCTCTCAGTTCTCTCCTCTCTCTCTCTTCTCTCTCATTCTCTCTCTCTCTCTCTCTTCTCTCTCTCTCTCTCTCTCTCCTCTCCTCTCTCTCTCTCTCTCTCTCTCTCTCTTCTCTCTCTCTCTCTCTCTCTCTCTCTCCTCTCTCTCTCTCTCTCTCTCTCTCTCTCTCTCTCTCTCTCTCTCTCTCTCTCTCTCTCTCCTCTCCTCTCTCTCTCTCTCTCTCTCTCTCTCTCTTTATTTATTTAAATTGAATACATTGGTAACAAAATAGGAGTTAATGTGCTAAAGTCCCGGCCGGGACGCCAAGAACTATCTGTAGCTAGCATTATTAGATCCTATCCATATCAATATCTATACAAATAATATGAAGAAAATATAGTAATAAACTAGTATAAACTAATACACGAATGATAGAAATTTTACTACTATACACTAATACACTAATATACACAAATGAGATACAGAAAGTTTACTTATACATTGATATACACATGATATAAAGAAAGTATACTAATATATAATATTAACCGTATAATACAAATGTTTATACTCATTATTTGTATTAAATGTTTTTATTGAGTTGGTTCCACTTGCAGCCAAACATTTACGCCCGATTTGAAGACGTGCAGGGACGTGGTGAGGTGTAGGTCGGATTGGCGCACTAAGGTGTTCCACAGTCGACAATAGCGCGGTAGGAAGGAGCGGAGGTAATGTTCCGTCCTCGCGAAGAGCACAGTCACCTGATGATCAATGTTGTGGGCAGCACGGGTAGCTTGGTGGGAGGGCAGTGACCCTGGTTGAGGCGCAGTGCTTCCAGTTGCAGGAATTGCATCCTGTGAGCCCTGTACATGACGCACATGCCTGCCACGTCACGCCGCTGCTGGAGACGTTGAAAGATCCGTAGAGCAGCCTCAGTGGCTTTCAGTCGGGCCAGCCGCTGGGCTCTGGCTTGAACCCGGTCAAGGAGGCCGAGGTATGACGGGGGGCAGGAGGACCATGCGAAGGGCGCGTATTCCATCAGGGAGCAGACTTGTGACTTGTAGAGTGTGCTGACTCCTTGAGCGTCCAGAAGGTGCGCGACGCCTTGGGTGCAGCTCAGTTTCCAGGCAGCATCCTTGGCGATCTTCCTGACATGGCTGGTGTACGTGAGGCCAAAGTCGAACTCAACGTCCAGGATGCTGACTGACTCCTGGAGGTGTATTCTTCTGCCTTCCAGGAGAATGGCGTGTTGGTCCCAGTTGTCTGCATCTTGTCTGCGAGAGATGAGGACGGCTTGAGTGTTGTCTGGTGCAAAGGTGGCTTGCCATCTCTTGCCCCAGGAGGCGATGCTCTGCAGTGCCTGGTTTATACGTATGACTGTGTTGTGGCGGTTACTCCTCATACAGGTGAATGTGATAGTATAGTCGACTGCGTTCGCTCTTGCCTTATGAATCAGCTGCAGGATGTCATTAATGTACACGTTCCGTAATAATGGCCCGAGTATTAAGGGACACTGGCTTTTATAGGGTTTTCAGTGGAGGTGTGACCATTCATCACCACGCGCAGAGTCCTGCCATGGAGGTAATCTTGGATGAGGTGTAACAGGTCACCGCAGATCCCCAGGCTTCTCAGTTTGGTGGTGATGCCGTGATGCCACACCCTATTAAAGGCACTATCGATGTCAAGGGCGACGACAACCCTGTCTTCCCCCTGATCTAGAGAGTGGTTCCAGGCTGCTGAGTGCAGGAGAAGATCTGTTGCGGATCTCTCCTGTCGGAAGCCGAATTGTCGAGAATTTAGCAAGCGGTGAGCGTCAAAGAATTTGGTGATTTTGGAGGCAATGATGGACTCAAAAACTTTCCCAACAACGGAGAGGAGGGAAATGGGGCGGTAGTTTTGAACATCGCCTCTGCTCTTCTTTTTGTGGATAGCACAGACTCTCGCCACTTTCCACTGAGATGGCCACTGCTGAGATGAAAGGCACCCCCCCCCCCCCGGAAGATGGTAGCAAGAGGCACAGCAAGTTGTGTGGCACATATTTTAAGCAGGTGAGGGCTGATGCTAGCTGGTCCAGTGGTTTCTTTTGATCTACTTGTTGAAGTTGTTGCAACAACTCCTTCGTGGTTATGGTGATGTTCCGTAGGGCGGCTTTGATTAGGACAAGAACTGCAGGAGGTTCACGTTCTGGGTCAGGAACTGTCATCTTTGAGAAGTGGGCAACCAACACCTGAGCTTTACCCCGGTGACTAGTGACAACAAAGGGTGCTGTCAGCGGTGGGATGCTGTCGTCACGAGAGAAGCTCTTTGTTGATTAATGCTGCTTCACCAATCATTTGTTCCCACTGACTGCCCTGTTAGCTTTCGCTTGAGGTGATCCCTCCAGCTGCTGATCGCCTCTTTCTGGACTCCAGTTTTCCAGTTTGTGCAGATGTTTATATCTTCTTGTGGGGTGGGACTTATATCGCAGCTAGGCCTTGCTCTTCTTGTATGTTGCTTTCCTGCATTGAAAGCCAGACCATGGCTGGTCTCCCGGTTTAGACTTGTATGTCTGGCAAAGCACAAACCTTCTTTGGCAGGACATCAGGATTTCTGTGAAGTTCCTTACTTGTGTGTTAACGTCACCTGCAAGCACGTCAGAACACACAATGTTGTCAAGTGTTGCCTTCATTGCATCTCAATCTCCCTTGTCCCATAGCCAGTTGGTGCGAGTCACTGCCTCATCTCGGTCGAAGGCCAGCTTGATCCAAGTGAGAAAAGCCAGTTGGTCGGAGGAACCCACTGTTGCTAGCGGGCGGCAACCTACTATACTGCAGGGCAAATCGGTGATTACATGGTCAAGTGAAGACCCTGAGATGTGGATGGGGAAATCGACGCGATTGTTGAATCCAGACACCGTTAACAGCTCGTCAAACTGCCTCTGGACAAGGCCCTGGAAGCAGGGTACGCTTGTCGTCAGTGTGTTTCTGCAACTGGCGGTCACTCCAATCAGGCTTAGCGCTTGTGGCAATGGTTATTGTGTCAAGCTCTTCAAGGCTGGACTTTGTTATAATGGTTACTCCTATGTTGTAAATGAAGTCCAGGATGGTTACTACAGCGTTTCTCTGCTGGGCAATACGTTTGGATGTCGTATCAAAAAAGTCGAGGAGGATGTTTTTTCTTCCTCTCTCTCTCTCTCTTGGCTGGAACATTGAGGTCGCCATTGGCAGTGTATATAAGTCAGTGGTTGAACAATTAAATGATTATATGGTCATTTACCTTATTTATTAGTCCATTGGTACAGTTGCTGACTTGATCCCTGATGGCTGTGGTGGAGACTGACATACATTTTTTCCAATAACACTTATTTCTTTATAGCCTTGTGCGTTATCTCCGTGAAGTAGTTGCTAGAGCACCTAGCTACGAATCTACAGACCCTGGTTCGAATCCGGGCCAGGGTAGTCGGTTGGCAGCCCAACCATTTGTCCATCCTTCCTTTCAGTTTTTATTGATCAATGGGTAATGGGTAAACCTGGAGAAGTTAACTGTGGTAACCCGGATGTCACACTAGCTCTGTGTCACAGGGTAGCGGGATGTCACCTACCACAGCCTTAAGGGCTGTGAACACTACATAAGATTAAAAAGGAACATGTACAAAAGGGTTAAGGCAGGACAGGTGAGCAGTGATCAGTATAATGTGCTGGCTAGGACATTCAAGAAGTTAATAAGAACATCAAAGAAAAACTATCAGATTAAGGCTGCTGGCCAGGCAAAGATAGACCATAAGTGATTTTTTCACGTCTATAAGAATATCAATCAATCATCAATCGTTGGGGGCATACGCCGGGGGGCGCGTCGCCTCGCCCACCCTACGACGCCACTCCCGGGGGTCACCTCGCGCGGGTTCCCATGCAGGCTCCCTTCCCATACCAAGCAACTCTCGACAGGAAGCATCAACTTGCCCCAGCCACGAGCCTTGTGGTCGCCCCCTTGGCCTCCTCCACGCCGGCGGATTGTCTCTTGCAGATACAACCCGATGGGAAGGATCGGTTTTAGGGTAGCGTGCCACATGCCGATATAGCCGAAGTTGGCGCTGACGGACTATCCAGGTAATAAGCCTCGATTCAGTCTCATGGTGCAATCGCTGGTTTGACAAGTAATCATCCCAGCGATATCCCATGATTCTTCGAAGGCACTTATTACCAAAGTCATCGATTCGCCCTGTAAGTCGCTATTTAGTGTTCATGTTTCACAACCATAGAGTAGGACAGGGATCACACGCGACTTGAAGATCCGGATCTTTGTCCTCCTGCACAAGTACCGACAACGCCAAATACTCCTGCTAAGCGAGTCCGTAACACCGTGGGCTATGCCAATCAGTCGTAAGACTTCTTGACGTGACCCGTCGTCATTATGGACTGCGCTACCAAGGTATGTAACACTTTTCAA
>JACEEZ010005518.1:446186-448686 GCA_016584305.1 Chionoecetes opilio | reverse complement strand
TCTGGGATAAGGCCAGTATTCCGACCCAACGGGTTGATTCATACAGACGAAAATGATGATGATGAAACATGAATACATGATGCATACGAAAACTCTGTAAACTTTATGCCCAGTATTGTTCAGTGAAGGCTCACCGATTGATGACGCTGAAAGATGGATGCCGAGTCAGGGAGGAGCTGTTTAAAGCAGACCTCGATGATCTCTTCGATTTCTCACGAAAAGAGGGTCCCTTAGCATCATGAAGAACAAGGAGGACCAGCAGTTCTTCCTCATGCAACAGCAAGATCCATCTAGTGCAAGCATGTCTGGAATTGACATGTCCTTAACGCATATGGAGTGTCGCAAGCGCAAAAGGATTAAACTGGAAATTGCTCATAAGGAGAAGCATGCTAGTATGTACAATGTATGCCCACAAGGCTGGCATGGTTGTAGGTTCTGATTCATCTGGGAAATGAGAGTACTAGCAGTTCATGTGCCTCACCAGATGATGACTTTAATCCTCCACGAATTTCAAGAAAATCTAAACCTATAGGATACAGAAGAAGAGAATTGTGACCAATGTAGTGGCAGCATCCCTCGACCGAGTGAAAGTAGCTTACCGCATTGCAATGTTCGTTAATGGCTCTGTGTCACAAGCACTTGGACATAACCTAACTGATGTGTCACTGTCTCGGAACACGATTAGGCGATCTCGGATGTTTGCACGGAAGGAGTTGGCAACTATTGAAAAACATGCATTTTTACCAGACAATTTACTGCTTCTTCACTGAGACGGTAAATTGCTTCCAGATATAGCAGGCAGCAATGAGCTTGTGGATCGTGTTGCAATATTGGTCACTGGTGGCAAGACGGAGCAACTACTTGCTGTACCCATAGGTGGGCGTTATCGCGATAAATTATCGCGATGATTTATCACGATCACGATATCGGGTTATCGGTTATCCGATATTTTTTGTTCCCGCGTTAATAGGGATAGAACTGCCATAGCGAAACACTTTGTACCCAATGACCTTGACGTCAAGGTCGTCCAGGACGCGGGGGTCGTTAACCTTCAAGGACACCGTCAAGGACGTAGATCTTCAAGAACGCCGTCAAGGACGTAGACCTTCAAGGACGCCGTCAAGGACGTAGACCTTCAAGGACACGGAGGGGCGTTAACCCCCGAGTAATGTCTCGTTTCGTAAAGGTCGTCAAGGACGCGGAGGTCGTTGACCTTCAAGGACGCCGTCAAGGACGTGGAGGGCGTAGACCTTCAAGGACGCCGTCAAGGACACGGAGGGGCGGTAACCCTCGAGTAATGTCTTTGTTTCGTAGCCAACCAGTGATTGAGATTAATTATGTAAGTATTATGAGTAAAATAAGTAATGACGTAGGACTAATAGCGTTGTCCTTCAAGGACACGGAGGGAGACCAAAAAAAATATACAGGGACTTGGGTCTTGAAGAGACACCAAACATTAAGTAGGATGCTTGATCACAGTTGTCACAGTACCAGGTAGTGTAGGAGCAGCACAATACAAACATCAGGTAGAAACAAAAATATACTGTACGTACATACATAGAGGCACTAAGAATATTTACCAACTATTAAAAAAACATCCCCCTCCACTCCAAAACAATAAAAATAATAATGATAATACTAAATAGCTAAATTAGTAAATATATCAAAACAAAAAAATTGATGAATAAATAAATGAATTGATAACACTCGAAAAGAATATGAGGCTCCTAAATTACACTAAAACAGGCATAGCAAGCAAATGACTGGAAAATACTCACGAGAATATGATATCCACAGCGATGCCACATAGTGCATCATGGTTTTTTTTTTTAAATCAGATAGTTACTGAATAAAGAAAACCGCTGAAAAAGCAGGTACACAAAGTAACGATCGTGGAAGGTACTTCACGTGTTAGGTAGGCCAATTTCTAAGTCACACTGTTTGGCCTTGAGACGACCGTGCCAACGTGTACAATTCTATATTTCACCCTCGATGACAAATATAATAGTTTCCCCAGTCCGTGAAGGACCTTGAAGGCCAACGCCTTCCGTGTCCTCAGCTCCCTCCGACGCCCCCCTCCGTGTCCTTGACGCCTTCCGTGTCCTCAACTTCCTTCGACGCCTCCCTCCGTGTCCTTGAAGGACACCGCCCTCCGTGTCCTTGAAGGACAACGCTATTAGTCCTACGTCACTACCTTATTTTACTCATAATACTTACATAATTAATCTCAATCACTGGTTGGCTACGAAACAAAGACATTACTCGAGGGTTACCGCCCCTCCGTGTCCTTGACGGCGTCCTTGAAGGTCTACGCCCTCCACGTCCTTGACGGCGTCCTTGAAGGTCAAGGACCTCCGCGTCCTTGACGACCTTTACGAAACAAGACATTACTTGGGGGTTAACGCCCCTCCGTGTCCTTGACGGTGCCCTTGAAGGTCTACGTCCTTGACGGCGTCCTTGAAGGTCTACGTCCTTGACGGCGTCCTTGAAGGTCTACGTC
>JACEEZ010005518.1:433686-441186 GCA_016584305.1 Chionoecetes opilio | reverse complement strand
CTTCCATGCCTTGGAATGCGCGATGGTTTGAACATGTCTTCGAGGCTGGTCTCTGAAGGGTGCATCTCTTCATTTCTTCCGTCTCTGTCTTCCGTGACTTGGATTTCGCCAAGGCGCCGTACTCCTCGTACAGTTTTAGGATTTCTCTCTCACCCACGACACATCCGACGTCGGAATGTTCGCACGTCGCCACACTTCCAAGACCTTCTCAGCTGTAGAAGCTGCTGCAGCAAAAAGAACCTCCTTCTGGATCTTGTGGTGGAACAAAAACACCTGGAGAACGTCGCTTCTCGACGGAAGACGATTCCCCGAGAATGACGATGTTGGGGACTTCTCCAGTAGCCATACCACGTCCGTAGATCGTCTTTCACACGCACACGCCATCACGTTAGACCTGGGAACACAAAAGAGACCAGAATACAGTTTTTTTATTTTACATCGATAAATACATACATAGGCATTAGCTACATTATTTATAGTGATGGAAATACAAGGGATACGGCAGGCACACACTTAAAACGACTAAGTTCACACACTAAGATAGTTTGTAATATAGATGTAGTGAAAAACAAACCGACACAAGGGACACCACACGCGAAAAACGATACACGCGACAACTACCTCACTCTCTGACGCCGAGCAGAAAACTGAACGAAATGCGCGACCACTAAAAGACGAGAGAGGAAGCTGAAAGTTTTCCTGATTGAACTTGTCACGACAGGAACAAGGGCAACATGTGCTGGAGTGTGTCCGATACACGTCGGTTTTTTTGGGACACCCTAATGTATATATATATATTATATATAATAAAATTATATATATATATATATATATATATATATATATATATATATATTTTATATATGTATATATATAAAATATATATATATATATATATATATATTTTATATATATATATATATATATTTATATTTTTATATACACATATATATAAATATATATATATATAATATATATATATATATACATATATATATATATATATTTATATATATATATATATATATTTATATATTATATATATATTTATATATATATATATTTATATATATATATATTTATATATATATATATATATAATATATATATTTTTATATATATATATATATATATATATATATATATATATATATAATATAATTTAAAATTAGTTTATATATAATATGTATATTATTATATATATATATATATATATATATATTATATATATATATATATATATTTTAAAATATATATATGCAGCACCCTCCCCGTATTCCTGACCGCCTTGGAGACACCCCCAACATTCTTGATCTTTTCCTAACTACAAAACCCTTCTGCTTACTCTGTGAAAAACTATTCTCTCCGTTGGGTTTCCCTCCGATCACAATCTTATTTCTGTAACCTGTCCTATCGCACCGGTACCGTCTCGGGACCCACCTAAGCGGAGGTGCTTCTGTCAACTTCAACTCAGCAAGTGGAAGACCGAAGGCAGTACTACTCTGATTTTCCATGGAATGATTATGCTTCCTTGTCAAAGACCCATCTCTTTGGCAGAGCGCATAACCGAGGTCATAGTCGCTGGCATGGAGGCGTACATTACACACACTTTCTCTAATCCTAAACCCCGTAACTTTGGTTAACTCTGCTTGTTCTCATGCTGTCCGAGATAGAGAGGTGGCTCACAAACGGTACCTTTAAGCATCCATCTCCTGAAACTCATGCCTTTTATATTTCTGCCCGTAATCATGCCAAATCTTTACTTCAACTACCAAAAACTCTTTCATTCATAGAAAATGTCAAAATCTTTCTGAATAAAATTTCCTCTCGTGACTTCTGGCATTAGCTAATTAACATCTTTAACAATTTTTCTTCTTCATTTTTCCCCTCCATGCTTCACCCAGATGGCTCCACAGCTGTCTCATTACTTCCAAAGCTGAACCCTTCGCTCAACCCTTTGCTAAAAAATTCCACTCTGGTGATGAAGGGCTTGTTCCTCCTTCTCCTCCATCCTCTGACTATATTATGCCTGTCATTAAGACCCTTTCGGAATGATGTTTCTTTGCCCTTTCGGGCCCTAAGGTCCTCGGAAGGCTTACGGTCCTGACGGAGTCCCTCCTATTGTTCTCAAAAACTGTGCTTCAGTGCTTGCACCTTGCATGGTCAAATTTTTCCGTCTTGTCTATTACTTCCAACCTTTCCCTTTCTTGCTGGAAGTTTGCTCACATCCAACCTGTTCCTAAGAAGGGTGACCGTTCTAATCTTCAAACTACCGTCCTATAGCTTAAACTTCCTGCCTTTTTAAGTTTTTGAACCTATATTTGATAAGAAGATTCTTAAGCATCTATCTATCTGCTCACAATTTTCTATCTGATCGCCCAGTACAGTTCCGTAAAGGGCGATCTACTGGCGATCTTCTAGCTTTCCTAACTGAATCTTGGTCATCCTCCTTTAGGGGTTTCGGTGAAACTTTTGCTGTTGCCCTTGACATATCAAAAACTTTTGATAGAGTCTGGCACAAATCTTTAATTTCCAAACTACCCTCATTCGGTTTCTATCCTTCTCTCTGTACCTTCATCTTTTAAATTTCCTTTCAAACCGTTCTATTGAAATACTGTAGACGGACATTGTTCTTCCCTAAAACTATCAATAAGGTGTTCCCAGGGTTCTGTCCTATCACCTACTCTCTTTCTATTATTCATTAATGATCTTTTAAGTCTAGCTCAAAGCCCCTATCCACTCTACGCTGATGATTCTACCCTGCATTTTTCAACGTCGTTTATTAGACGTCCAACTCAACAGGAACTAAGTGATTCACGGAGAAATGCCACGAGCGCCTAACTTCTGATCTTTCTATAATTTCGATTGGGGCAAAGCAAACCTTGTTTTGTTCAATGCCTCAAAAACCCAATTTCTTCACATATCTACTCGACAAAACCTACCCGATAACTATCCCCTCTTCTTCAATGACACTCAACTGTCTCCTTCTTCTACAATGAAAAATTCTAGGACTACCTTTACTAAAAATCTGAACTGGAAATCTCACATCTCTCTCTTGCTAAAACAGCTTCTAAGAAGTTAGGTGTCCTGTGGTCTGCGTCCTTTTTTTTCTCCCTCCCAATTGTTTCTCTCTACAGAGGCCTTTTCCGCCCATGTATGGAGTATGTCTCACATGTTTGGGGAGGATCCACTCATACAGCTCTCCTAAACAGGGTTTGAGTCAAAAGCTTTTCGTCTCATCAACTCCTCTCCTCTGACTGACTGTCTTCAATCTTTAAATCATCGCCGCAATGTTGCTTCTCTTGCTCTCTTCTACCGTTATTTTCATGCTCATGTCTTCTGAACTTGCTAACTGCATGCCCCCCCCTCCCGCGGCCTCGCTGCACAAGGGCTTTCTACTCATTCTCATCCCTATTCTGTCCATCTTCCTAATGCTAGAGTTTAATCAGTATCTTTACTCTTTTATCCCTTTCATGGTAAACTCTGGAACTCTCTTCCTGTTTCTATTTTTCTACCTTCCTATGACTTAAATCTTTTCAAAAGAAGAGTAACAAGACACCTCCCCAACTAAATTGGCCTACCGTTTTTTATTTTATTCTCTTACTGTCTTCTTTATAGGGACTGGCAATTAAGCGGGCTTTGTGTTACCATTTGTTGTGCCTTTGGCCAGTTCCTGTGATGTAAAAAAAAAAAAAAAAAAATATATATATATATAATAATATATAATATAATAAAATAATATGGAATATATATAATAATGTATATATATATAAATATGTAATTTTCATATAATAATATATATGTTTGTATATATATATAGATATATATATATATATATGATATATGTAATATATAAAATATATATATATATATATATATATTATATAATTTTATATATTATAATGATATATATATATATATATATAAATATATTATATATTATATATATATATATATATGTTATATATTTTATATATATGTTAATATATATATATATTTTGTATATATTATATATATAATATATATATATATATATATATATATATATATCGTTAAAAGTGATAGCTAGTTCAGCGTTATTATCTTCTTAAAGATATTTTCTCTTTGTCTTAAGAGTGTCTTATTCTCTTTCGTAATCACTTTTATGACTTAACCGTAGCTTGTCATGTTTGCTGTATCGCGATTTCGGGTCTAAGAACCCTTCTTCAGCAGCATATGGAAGATGTTTTCTCCTCAGGAGTTGAGGTGAGCATGATTAAGATGCGAAGTGAAGCGCTATTTATAGCCGGTCTGCCTGCCACGCAGCCTATTACCGATGTCGTTGATTGGTAGATAGCTTTTGCTTCTCGTCTTCTTGAGTGGGAGACGCTGATTGGAAGTTTGGTCTTCGCTTGGCTTTTCTGTGAGTAGGCTGTTATTTGCTTTTGTTCTTTTCATGCTGGGTAGAGCTTGTAGGTCGTTTGCCTGTACGTTAAGTTTGGGATTGATCTCTTTTATGTACAGCGCTTCTAGGATGGGAAGTCGCCGCACATCTGCACACATGTCAACCAATTCTGTATTTCTTTCTAGAAATTTTCTTGTTATGATGATGCCATGTTGTTCTAATAGGTGACTTTTGGGGCTCCGGAAGTTAGGTGGCAAGTAAGACGTCTGGACAGCTTCGTTGTCGTCATGCCGATGTAGGATGAGGGGAGGGACTTCACAGTTTCCTCTTTGCATGTGATCCTATATACGACATGGGACTTATATATAAATATATATATATATATATATATATATATAATATATATATTATATATACTATATATATATATATATATAATATATTAATATATCAATTATATATATATATATATATATATAATATATATATATATATATATATAATATATAGATAGATAGATATATATAGATATAAATAGATATATATACATATATATTAGGGTGGCCCAAAAAAATCAACTTGCAGCTTCAGACCAAGATACCTAATAATGTTTTTCCCTTTTACAAATCACATTATACTAGCAACATTTCAGTTAGCTAGGACAGTGGGAAGACGGTGCTCAAAGAGCTTGAATTTTGGGATTTTTGTTAAAAATACAGCTTCTATCCACAAAGACTCACAACGCCAGGTCAGATTTAATGCTTCAAAATTCATTCCTACGAGCAATTTTAAATGATTTACAAGCAACCCTTGCAAACACTTTTCATTCTGAATTCAATTACACTCAACCCTTACTTCCGGAAATGCTTGGTGGAAGAGATGTTGAAAGGCTACCGGCTCTGGTGTCAGGAGATGGGGATGAGAAACTGCTTGGAGCTCCAAAATTGACATTAGGAACAGGAGAATATGAAGCCAATGCAGTGTACCAACAGTTAGAAAAAAGGAATTTGACAGAGAAACTTCCGGCTATGAGTTTGGACAAAACACCAGTCAATACGGGAAGGTTCAATGGTGTTTGCGTACGCCTAGAGAAGAAAGTTTGCCGTGAACTTCTGAGGCTTGCTTGTCGTAACCATGTTCTAGAGATCGTCCTGGCCAAAGTCTTCTCATTATGCTTTGGGCCAAGTAATTCCCCGGAGATTCCATTATTCAAGAGATTCAAAGTCATTTGGAATGAGGTTGATAGAGAGCACTTCTCATCCCTCCCAGTCCAACCAGAAGCCACTGATTTCAAACAATCTACAATTGCCTTCCTACAACACAAATATATTCTTAGAGAGCAGCTCAGAGATGACTATAAAGAACTCATTGAACTGACATTGACAGTCCTTGGCTGGCGTGCCACCCACTCCTATTCACATGGAGAGCACCAGGCGCTCTACATCGTGCCAGATGGATGGCCAAGTTGCTTTACTCAATCAAAATATACCTCTTCAATTCACAAGATGTGGTAAAGTTGACCAAGAGAGAGATCGCCCAGATAGAGCTGTTTGTTCAGTTTGGTGTATTGATATACACCAAGGCATGGATTTCTGCTCCAATGGCAACTGAAGCACCTGCTCAAGACCTGCAGTTCTGGTACAACCTGCAAAGATATGAGGAGATCGATCGTGAAGTCGGTGCAGCTGCATGAAGAGTTATGGAAAACCACCTGTGGTATCTGTCTGATGAGCTCGTAGGCTTAGCATTGATCTAGCATCAGATCATGTATCTACCGAAGAAAAATCTACGCTGGTTCACGGATTGGCCCGTGATGCTAATGAAAGAAATGTGAGAGGGAATGCTTCTATCATGACGAAAGAATCCATCACGCTTGGGGATTTTGCAACAACAAGAACACCACAACTGCTACATTGCTTTGACATTGATGACTCTTTTCTTAGCTTGTCCCAAGAACTGTGGATTGAAAATGAAAACTACATGAGAGGCAAAGAACGACTTTCAAAACTACGCGTTGTCAACGACACAGCAGAGAGCGGCGTAAAGCTGTTTCAAGACTACAACACTGCACTTTCCCGCAATGAAGAGGAAACACAGCTAATTTTACAGACTGTTAAAGCTAACCAAAAAGCAATACCAACACAGACAACAAAGAAAGCTGCTGTGAAGGCACTGACTACCTGTGTTTAGATGCTAGGGACCTTGCATGTAATATGATTTCATATACATACATTGTCTTTGTTTTAACAGTGTGTTTGAGTATTCTTTTGCTAAATTCTTGGATTGTTTTATCATTTGTGATAAAACCACTGCCTTATAATACAATTATAATACCAGTTTTGTTTGTTTATCTGGAGTGTTGATCTTAATATATGTGAGGAAGGTTGGCTGTGTATATATATTTTTTTCATCCATAATATAGAAATATCATGTCAATGAGCACCGCCTTCCAGTTTGAATTAAAAGCTGATATTTCACGAAAATAATAATTGCATCATATGGAACAAAATGAGAGGGTATGTTTGTTTGTAGTTCTATTTTCATTTTTTGGCTATGTTTCATGGGCCAACCTAATATTATATATATATTATATATATATATATATATTATATATATATATATATATATATATATATATATATATATATATATATATATATATATATATATATATATATATATATATATATATATATATATATATATATACTAACGCCTGATTCCAAGAAGTTGATGTTGGCCGCCGTGGAAAAAGTAGCCACGGATCACCCAACTAAGCTACCCAGTATAAAATGTGATGCATTTCTTAGCAGCAGAGGCCAAGAGCAGTTTTGCACTGCTTTTCGAAAAAACTGCTCCGGTTGACGGGAATTCCAGAAACACTACTAACGCAAGATCCTGCTCAGTGGGAATAAGACGAATCTTTGAAACAAGCCTTGGAAATAGTGAAAGAGTTGGCCGTCGTCAATTACAGGGCTGAGCGAGGCGTTGCACTTATACAGAATTTCAAAAAAAAAATTGCCAAAGATGAGGATCGACTTCAATTTATCCTTCAGGTTGTCAATGAACCCTGACGACTGTTTCCTAACTGTACCAAGAGAAACATTGTAGCGAAA
>JACEEZ010005518.1:331186-426186 GCA_016584305.1 Chionoecetes opilio | reverse complement strand
GGGGCAAGTAATAGGGGGGGGAAGAGAAGATAATATAGTAATAGAGAAAGACACAGAGGCTTAACTCTGCGTGCCGTGAGGGCAGGACATGAGGCAGAAAAGTGAGTTTTGCTGGTGAGAGAAGCAAAGGCTGCATCGTTATGTGGTGTTATGAGGGTGATCTTAGGAGGTGTGATGGTAGGAGGAAGGAGGCATTTTGGTGTATGTTTATGTGAAGGTGAGAAGATCTTGTGTATTTTTTAAGACATGTGATTGTGTTGTTGGCGGGTCAAAGAAAGCATGTGCCAGGTTTGGTGCGCTCTGATTGGCTGTTTGAGTTGAGAGAGTTTGTGAGGCAGCGGGATGAAGGCATGGTCTCTGATTGGCCGAATACTGTTATGAGTGTTTTTCAGCGAGGGTAACCTCAGAGAGTCCGTGCTAAGCCACCGGGCAGTAGGTGTCTAATGGCAATTTGTACCAAAATGTAAGATTGAAAATTCAGTAAGAGTTATGGCGAGGGAGAAGGATTTTATTTATGTAAGGATAGCTTCAGGAAGGATATGTATGTCTTGGTCAAGGAGAGATAGAGTTAGGGGGTTGGCACGACGGCGGCTGAGACGGGTAAGTTTGTCCTTGAACTGGGGGCGAATAAGGGGATATTTTCAAGTTGTTTCATAATTTTATTGTGCCCAAACGATATTAAGTGGAGGGCGATTAGTTGCGACATGGAGGGATTCTGATGTAGTGAAATCATACCATTTAGTGTCATGTATCCATCTTAAGGCGCTATTCTGTATTCTCTGAAGGAGCTTGGTGTTTGTTAATGCAGAGAGTTTAAGAGCCATAGGGCAGTAAGTAAGGAGAGGAAGAATAAATGCGCTGTATAGGTGTTTTTTAGTTTTTAGGGAGGCTGAGCGGAAGGGGTATAGAGAGGAGAGAGCCTTTTTGCTATTGCCTGTTTTGTTTTTATGTGTTGGTTGAATCTAAAGTTATTGTCGATATTGAGCCCAAGATTGTGGGGGTTTTGGTGATGGATATGGGGACAGGATGGGGTAGGATTGAGTTATGGTAGAGGATGCGGGGGGTTTTAGTTTTTATATTGAAATAAGTGGCTTTAGTCTTGTCAGGATGGGAGTGGATTAGCCATTTCAGCTCCCACAAGGACAATACATTTAGTTCCCGTTGCATGCGGGTTGTCAAAGCGTCTAGCGCGTTTGCGCTTGTGAGGATTGTCACGTCGTCAGCGTATTGAATAAACATTGAGTCAGGGTGAAAAGTGTCTGGAATGTCATGCGTATACATTTTTATAAGTAGGGAGCTAAGCCCGAGCCTTGAGGGACACCGGCTTGTGGGGTAAAGAAGTCTGATGTCTTTTTCAAGTGCAAGATTCTACTTTGTCTGTCAGTCAGATAGTTGCAAAGTAATTTAATGAGTGGATTAGGTAGGTTAAGTCGTGTAGAATCTTGTACTTGAGTCCTGTGTGCCAGACTGTGTCAAATGCTTTCTGCACGTCTTTTGTCACGATAAGCGTTTTATTTCTGGTGTATCTGGAGGAGTAAAACGTAGGTCAGAATGGTGTTTAGAGCGTCTTCTGTCGAGGTGTAGGGACGGAAACCAAATTGTGCGGGGGGGATGTAATTTTCAGTCTCTAGATGTGTCCTAAGTCTGTAAAAAATTAAGCGTTCAAATGTCTTTCCGAGTCCGTCAAGTAGGCTAATGGGTCTGTAGTTGGAGGGATCTGTCGGAGGTTTTGGAGGGCTTGGGTATAAGTCGTATGTTGGCTGTCTTGAATGGTATGGGGAAGTACCCGCATGCAAGGGAAGCATTGTAAAGGTTTGTGAGAGCCTCAATGGCGTTAGGAGGGATTTTTCGGAGGGCATGGTAGGTAAGGGCCTGTTGGGCCGGGAGCACGTCGCGGTGAGTGACGGAGAACTACTTTCACCTCGTCCGGGGTGAAAGGTAGGATGAGATGTTGGTGAAGGTGATTATTATGGAGGTTTGCGTGGAGTATTCGTGGTTCATGTTGTATTAGATCGTGTCCCTGTCGCATTTGTTGTTCAATATTATTACAGTGTTGTATAACAGGAGGATGTTGTGTAGGGGTGTGGTTGAAAGATGTGTTCCCAGTGTGCTTGAAAGCTTCGGCTACCTCACAGGGGCCCTGAAATTTTGTTGTTGTTTATTTGGAGGTATTCGAAGTGTTGTGTTGCTGGGACCTTTTAGTGAACGTATTCGTGCCCAAAATTTGGAAGGAGTGGTGATTCTGTGTAATTCGGTGCGTTGTATGAGATTGTGCCAGTGTTCATTGTGGTCTTCCTGTAGGCTGCAAGTATGTGTCTCCGAAGAATATTGAGGTCCCAGAGCACTCTCTGGACGCGAAGCTGGTTGTGTGTGTATCGGTGTCTGTAGCATGTGATGAGTCTGAGTGTTCGGTGTGAGGGCTTGAAGTCCCTGTGGGTGTTGTGGTGTACTGTTGGTGAGTGGGTGTTGGCGGCATCCAGGATAGTGTTTTGGATTCTTTCGGCCTGTTGGTCAAGTGTCTCAGGTGTTTTACCTTCAAAGTTGTAGCGTAAGTCAGTCTCTTCAATAGTGGTCGTGAAATTGTCCCAGTCTGTTTTGCTGTAGTTGTGTCTAGGTGGGGAGGGTATGGAAATGGGATTAGAAGAAATATGAAGAATGACAGGGATGTGGTCAGATCCACACACGGGTCCAGGTGAGATGTGATGGTGGAGAAACAGGCTTTGAGGGTTTTGTGAAGATGAGGTCGGGGCGGCCACGGCCGTTGTGATTGAACGAGGTAGGGAAGTCTGGGCCTAGGAATCTAAGGTGTTCAGTGTACTGATACGTAGTAGCTGGGTGCCGCGTGGATTATTTACGGTGTGATGAAAGGCTGTGTGTGTGGCGTTGAAGTCTGCGAGTATATATGTTGGGATGTTGAAGTTAAAAAGAGTATTTAGGTCTGCGTACGGGATGTGTGTGTTGGGTCTGGTGTAGGTGGTAGCTACCATGAGGGGGCCATGTATTGTTGTGAGCTTCACGGCCAGAAATGCCGAACCTCCACTCGGAGACAAACTCATGCCTGAGTGTGTTTTTATGAGAATAGAAAACGCCGTCGTGCTGTGTTTCTGTAGTGTAGCGTGTAGTGTAACCGAAGTATTTAATGGGTGTTCTTGTGATTCCAGTGCTATTTAAGAGTAGTATGTCAGGGTTTTGTTCGTCTATGAGGTGAAATATTAGGTGTCTGTTTGTGTAGTACGAACGGCAGTTGAGATGAATGACTTTTATGAAGAGGATAAGGAAGAGGGATGAGGTCTGCCTTTTCCGCTACGGGTAACTGCAGGGGAAAGGAGTTGGTTGGGAGGTCGGGTAGGGGAAGGGGTGAGACTTTCGGTAGTGTCCTCAGGTTCACTATCTATGATGAGATCGACAGACGAGGAGGGGGAGGGGATCGGGGAGGCATGGGAAGGAGCTGTGGAAATCATTGTGGTGGTGTAGGAGGATTTTGACGGGGTGAGGTTAGGTGGTGGTCTGTATTTTAGAACGTAGGTTTGGGTTAGGATAGGGGGTTGGGAAAGGGAGGGTAGGATAATAGAGGAAGTTTGGGGGAAAGGGGAAGGGAAGGGGAGGGGGGTTGGGAAGTGGAGGGGGAGAAAGGATTCAAAGGACTGGTCAGGGAGGGTGTGGCGGTGTGGGAGGGAGTTGATGCCATCGCGTCATTGGCTGGCGGGACTGCAGTGTTTGAGGCAGAGGGAACTACGCCGAGCGCGTGGGCGCTGGTGCCCTCGTGAACCTGGCGGCTGAGGTCTTGAGTCAGGTTGGCTCGCTGAGCAAGTGCGACAACGGCCTCTGAGATGTGTATGTTTGGTAGGCCGTTATCTATTAGGATTTTTGGAAACATTTTGCAGTATATTTCAATGTCTCCTTTACTGAGGGTATTGGCAGCAGCTGAGCAGGCAAAAACCTTGGCGCTCATGATGGACGAGGCAAGGGGCATGGGTTCGGAAAGGAGAAAGGATGTGTTGGGTTTGGGTGTGGGTAAGAGAGGTGGTAGGTGGTGAGGAGCGGGGGGGAAGGGTCTTGCCGCCTGAGCGTAGGAAGGGGTTGAGGAATGTGGGGAAGGAATATGAGGTTGTTGGTTATATGTGGGGATGGGTGCAGGGGTGTTTTGTGTTTTTTGGGGTAGTTTTTTGGTGGGGCAGCTATATGAGACAGCAGTGTGTGGTCCGTCACAATTGAGACATTTGTACAAAGTCCTGACGTGCATTGCGTGTGGATGTGGCCTTGAGCAGCACATTTGGAGCAAACTAGGGTAGTCATTTTACATCGGTATGTGGGGTGGTCAAATTTGTAGCATTTTAGGCATTGTTGTATCGGTTTGTATTTTTCAGGTTCAATGTTGTAGGAGGGTATTATGATAGAACCTACCCTAATGCCTTTCTGAAGGAGTTTCTTGGCATCGTTTTGGTGTTGAGCAGCGAATTTTTAGGATAGGGAATTTTGAGCTGCGAATCAGGTAGAGGTCCTCAACAGTTACCTCGTTGCGCGTGTTTATGTCTTGGATAAGCGCTTGTGTTGGTTGGCTGTGGAGAGTTTGACAGACCCGGAAGGCCATGATGGTTCTGGAAGTCCGGGCTTGCACGGATTCCACCAAGTGGAACCCATTGTTCACGAGTTTCCGTGTGTTTGTTATGTTAGTGTGGTTGGTGTAGTCTTCATTGTCCGCTAGGCGAACAATGATTTTCTTCCCGGAGTAGAAGCAGCTGACATGTGGGATCTCTGTAATGTTGAAAAATGCTGTGCTTATGTCTGCAGGTGGTGTAGTGGAGTCAAAGGTATAGCGAAGTGTGAGATTTGGAGGCGAGTGTAGAGGGAGGAGGTGGTTGTGGGACGTCATGGTGCCAGAAGCATGTGAGGAGATAAGGTGAGTATTAGGGATAGAATAAATGAAGGGACCACTAGCTATCCGCTACCCCTGGAAAGTCTGAGGGGCTCCTGTCATGGATATACCTTCGGGAACGGCAGGAAATTAGCTTAGTGGACTTTCTCGAGACAGTAGTAGGAGGGAGGAAGGAAGACGAGGTAAGGCGACGGGAGTAATGCACCAGGGCACGTCCGTCAGCAGCGGGTTTCTATCCCTGGGCCGTGGGGACTGTCAATGGAATTACTTTTGCGAGCGAGAGAAGCACAGTTTTCACGATGATGGTGGTATTGAATTTTTAATTAAACGGAAGGCTGGCGCCACCCCTTCAGGGGTGGGGGGCTATGTGCAGGGCGAGGCACAGGCAGGGTGGTGAGGCAGGTGGTAAGGCAAAATATAGCGTTGGGCGTTGGGTAGAGTAGATGTCTTCTTTCTTCTTGCTTCTTTCTTCTTTCTTCTTTTCTTCTTTCTTCAGTTAGCGGCACTAGGGCGGCGCGCTAACACTATCTTCTTCTCTTCTCTTCTCTTCTTGTCTGCTTGTTTTCTTACATAAAACGGGGAGCCAAAAAAAGTGTGGGCTGCATAGATAGATAGATAATAATATAGACAAAGATATAGACTGGAAGATGGGATAGGGGGCAAGTAATAGGGGGGGGAAGAGAAGATAATTTAGTATTAGAGAAAGACACAGAGGCTTAACTCTGCGTGCCGTGAGGGCAGGACATGAGGCAGAAAAGTGAGTTATGCCGGTGAGAGAAGCAAAGGCTGCATCGTTATGTGGTGTTATGAGGGTGATCTTAGGAGGTGTGATGGTAGGAGGAAGGAGGCATTTTGGTGTATGTTTATGTGAAGGTGAGAAGATCTTGTGTATTTTTTAAGACATGTGATTGTGTTGTTGGCGGGTCAAAGAAAGCATGTGCCAGGTTTGGTGCGCTCTGATTGGCTGTTTGAGTTGAGAGAGTTTGTGAGGCAGCGGGATGAAGGCATGGTCTCTGATTGGCCGAATACTGTTATGAGTGTTTTTTCAGCGAGGGTAACCTCAGAGAGTCCGTGCTAAGCCTTGGTACCTTCAGATACAGCGTGCTTTGCCAGCTCACCGGGCAGTGAATTTAGAGTAGGTGTCTAATGGCAATTTGTACCAAAATGTAAGATCGAAAATTCAGTAAGAGTTATGGCGAGGGAGAAGGATTTTATTTATGTAAGGATAGCTTCAGGAAGGATATGTATGTCTTGGTCAAGGAGAGATAGAGTTAGGGGGTTGGCACGACGGCGGCTGAGACGGGTAAGTTTGTCCTTGAACTGGGGCGAATAAGGGATATTTTTCAAGTTGTTTCATAATTTTATTGTGCCAAACGATATTAAGTGGAGGGCGATTAGTTGCGACATGGAGGGATTCTGATGTATTGAAATCATACCATTTAGTGTCATGTATCCATCTTAAGCGCTATTCTGTATTCTCTGAAGGAGCTTGGTGTTTTTTTAATGCAGAGAGTTTAAGAGCCATAGGGCAGTAAGTAAGGAGAGGAAGAATAAAAGCGCTGTATAGGTGTTTTTTAGTTTTTAGGGAGGCTGAGCGGAAGCGGTATAGAGAGGAGAGAGCCTTTTTTGCTATTGCCTGTTTTGTTTTTGTGTTGGTTGAATCTAAAGTTATTGTCGATATTGAGCCCCAAGATTGTGGTGGTTTTGGTGATGGATATGGGGACAGGATGGGGTAGGATTGAGTTATGGTAGAGGATGCGGGGGGTTTTAGTTTTAATGTTGAAATAAGTGGCTTTAGTCTTGTCAGGATGGGAGTGGATTAGCCATTTCAGCTCCCACAAGGACAATACATTTAGTTCCCGTTGCATGCGGGTTGTCAAAGCGTCTAGCGGTTTGCGCTTGTAAGGACTGTCACGTCGTCAGCGTATTGAATAAACATTGAGTCAGGGTGAAAAGTGTCTGGAATGTCATGCGTATACATGTTATAAAGTAGGGGAGCTAAGACCGAGCCTTGAGGGACACCGGCTTGTGGGGTAAAGAAGTCTGATGTCTTTTTCAAGTGCAAGATTCTACTTTGTCTGTCAGTCAGATAGTTGCAAAGTAATTAATGAGTGGATTAGGTAGGTTAAAGTCGTGTAGAATCTTGTACTTGAGTCCTGTGTGCCAAGACTGTGTCAAATGCTTTCTGCACGTCTTTTGTCACGATAAGCGTTTTATTTCTGGTGTATCTGGAGGAGTCAACGTAGGTCAGAATGGTGTTTAGAGCGTCTTCTGTCGAGGTGTAGGGACGGAAACCAAATTGTGCGGGGGGGATGTAATTTTCAGTCTCTAGATGTGTCCTAAGTCTGTAAAAAATTAAGCGTTCAAATGTCTTTCCGAGTCCGTCAAGTAGGCTAATGGGTCTGTAGTTGGAGGGATCTGTCGGGGGTTTGGAGGGCTTGGGTATAAGTCGTATGTTGGCTGTCTTGAATGGTATGGGGAAGTACCCCATGCAAGGGAAGCATTGTAAAGGTTTGTGAGAGCCTCAATGGCGTTAGGAGGGAGTTTTCGGAGGGCATGGTAGGTAAGGCCTGTTGGGCCGGGAGCACGTCGCGGTGAGTGACGGAGAACTGCTTTCACCTCGTCCGGGGTGAAAGGTAGGATGAGATGTTGGTGAAGGTGATTATTATGGAGGTTTGCGTGGAGTATTCGTGGTTCATGTTGTATTAGATCGTGTCCCTGTCGCATTTGTTGTTCAATATTATTACAGTGTTGTATAACAGGAGGATGTTGTGTAGGTGGGTGTGGTTGAAAGATGTGTTCCCAGTGTTGCTTGAAAGCTTCGGCTACCTCACAGGGGTCTGAAATTTTGTTGTTGTTTATTTGGAGGTATTCGAAGTGTTGTGTTGTTGGTGAACCTTTTAGTGAACGTATTCGTGCCCAAAATTTGGAAGGAGTGGTGATTCTGTGTAATTCGGTGCGTTGTATGAGATTGTGCCAGTGTTCATTGTGGTCTTCCTGTAGGCTGGCAAGTATGTGTCTCCGAAGAATATTGAGGTCCCAGAGCACTTCTGGACGCGAAGCTGGTTGTGTGTGTATCGGTGTCTGTAGCATGTGATGAGTCTGAGTGTTCGGTGTGAGGGCTTGAAGTCCCTGTGGGTGTTGTGGTGTACTGTTGGTGAGTGGGTGTTGGCGGCATCAGGATAGTGTTTTGGATTCTTTCGGCCTGTTGGTCAAGTGTCTCAGGTGTTTTACCTTCAAAGTTGTAGCGTAAGTCAGTCTCTTCAATAGTGGTCGTGAAATTGTCCCAGTCTGTTTTGCTGTAGTTGTGTCTAGGTGGGGAGGGTATGGAAATGGGATTAGAAGAAATATGAAGAATGACAGGGATGTGGTCAGATCCACACACGGGTCCAGGTGAGATGTGATGGTGGAGAAACAGGCTTTGACGGTTTGTGAAGATGAGGTCGGGGCGGCCACGGCCGTTGTGATTGAACGAGGTAGGGAAGTCTGGGCCTAGGAATCTAAGGTGTTTCAGTGTACTGATACGTAGTAGCTGGGTGCCGCGTGGATTATTTACGGTGTGATGAAAGGCTGTGTGTGTGGCGTTGAAGTCTGCGAGTATATATGTTGGGATGTTGAAGTTAAAAAGAGTATTTAGGTCTGCGTACGGGATGTGTGTGTTGGAATTGTGAAGGCAGGGGAGGCAGATTATATAGCAAATTGGCGGATCAAAGAAGGAGGGGTGGGCGGAGCTAAACGGCTAACCCGGTAGCCTATTGGCTGTTTCTCTATTGAGGGAGACGTGTCTTTTGGATGTTGGTAGCACCTGGAAATAATATGTCTGGGTGTTGATTGTGGCCTATTTTAAAGCGATGTATATTGCTTCTAGGTAAAGAAGGCGGCGAGGATCTTGTTCCTTATCAAATATCGTGGTATTTTTGTTCAGGTCATCTCTTGTCAAGCGGGAGCTATGCATGGTGTCATAGTGGTTCTTAATGGACCCATTATTCAGGTGACAAGTAAGACGCATCGTCACTCTAGTCCTGTCTAATCTAGGCTGCAACCTGCTTTTGTCAGCAGTCGACGTTGACTTGGCGTCAGCTTGTTATACGAGGCATAAAAAGCTGATGTATATACATTTGTTCTGTGATTTTCTTCCTTGAGCAAACAAGAGGCTATGCTGTCCTCGGTTCTTTTAGCTAACGTGGAAAAGATACATATAATTATATATACATTATATTTATATAATTAAATACTTACATTTATTCCAAAAAATCTGCCGTTTCATTTGATGTAAAATACATGAAAATATATTGTATGGAACTTATAATACTTGTTACAATTGTGTGATATTAGTTGTAAATCCATTATAATATTAGTGCAAATCATTATATATGGCAGCAGTGATTACTGACTCGACATTGCTCGGGCCGCTAAGGAATTTGTCCTCAAATTAGTAAAACAAGAATTAGCTCGAGAATTAAAAGAGTGAAAAGAAAATGTACACCTAACTATACTATATATATATATACATACATACATTATATACATAATATACTTTAAACTTCCCAATGCTTATTGTTCCTTATTGTTAAAAGTGTGTAAAGCCAGAGCTATATACACAAAACAAATTTAAGAAGAAGCTGGCTGGAACAGAGATGGAAGGTTGGGCCGCTTGAATTCTAAGTATCATTTGGTTATTGCTACACATACAAATGAAGAAAACAATGGATTACATGGTGTTCAACATCAAAGAGAATGACATGGCCGAGTAGAAAAAAAAATGTCAGCACTAGCGTGGGTAAATCCACAATGTGTAAAAATTCACTGATATAAACATTCAAGTGTTTAGGGTATAATGTAGACGGTAGGAAGTAAGCTCAGAACTGGCAGAGAAAGTAGCTGTAAAAGTCATAGGGAAAGATCGAGAAAACAACAATAACTCAAGTATTGAGGTGGCAATGTAGTAATGATATGGATAATATTAGAAAAACCCTGAATGTGGCATGTTACGACAAAGGATCGCCGGACTATAGAGCTGCTTTAAATATAATTAAGATGTGCCTACTGTGTATACTGTATACTATAACAAATTATGTAAATGTATAAGCATACTGTGTCAGTATACAAATGCAGTAGTTTGTAAAATTATAAGTAAAAAATAGACAAATACATCGTCTGATACATTTTGTGTGGGTGTATCGGTGTGGGTAATAGTGATATAAGTAACATGGTAATAAATAAATAAGTAATAGATATAATGAATAAATAATATAGGTAGAGACATCGCTGGATACACATTAATGTGGTTGCATCGTTGTAGTCAAATCTATGTTTGCTAAAAATTCATTCGTAAATGATAAGAATTCAATGTTTTTGTAGAAAATATTTTGAAATCAGCGAGTGCAAAAATGACTGGCAGAGATATTGAATGAAGTTTACATATTTGAATGAACTTCAGAAAAGATGGTTATGTATAATAGGTAGAGTGTTGAGCACTCTTGTATTGAGCTGGTAAGAATAATTTGTTACTGAAGCATGTTTAACGATTAATTTAATGGTTTTCATTAGGACAGGAAACTGTCACTGAGGTGAATAAATAAAATAATAAATAAGAGGAAAAAGGGCTATGGATGCATGTGGTGATAATTAATCTTGGTGTCCTCCACAGGAGTGAGAAAGCAAATGTACACCAAATGTAAGTCTTCATAGGACTGAAATAGTAAAAAATTCTGAATGGAGGTAAATCGTATCAAGGCAATTTCAAAGGTAGCTGTTGAAGCATTCAGAGTTGTAAAATAATGAGTTGGGCTTATTTGTAATGATGTGTATCGATATATTAATCCTCATTAGGGCAGTTATACATGCGGCAGTTAAAACTTTTAAAATTGGAAAAGAGATAAACTGGGCACCGTTTGAAATGATAATATGACTTTAAGACAATCTGCCCTGAAAGGAGACATAGCGTCTGATACATGCATGGAGTTATCAGATATTAGCAATGATGTTGATGGTAAGGTTACAGTGAACAGAGAACCATGTAATATTGTTAGAAAATTAATAAATTTCGAAAATAATAATAGCGTCCTGCAGTTGAAAAGGAATATGAATTCTTGCACGTGTTTGAGTGGAAGTGTCATTCAGCTTTGAGTAATAAAAATATATTTGTCATTAGCGAACAATGGTATGAGAGTTAAGTTTTTCCGTGATCAATCAATGTGCTGAGGTCCGTAGTAAGAAAAGTATTCATTCACCATTTCTCTGCGAGTTTGAATTTGTTGACAAGTAATGAGAGTTGGTTAGTTCATTGTAAGAAGGTAATAAATGTGTGCATCATGTAGTTCAAGTAGATGCGTGCATCACGTACATCACGTAGATGTGTAAAAAGTTCGGGGGTAAATGGCTAGGCATGTATATCATCTAGTTGAACAAGTTAGTAGGTATACAATTTTATCAGTCAAGTAGTGAATGTGGTACAACCGTAAGAACGTAAGTAATGAATTCCTGTTGTGAATGTAAGTCAAGTATGTAAATAAAACTTAAGTAAACCATTAAAGGAAAAAAATGTAGTGCCACAGTAAGAGCGTTAGTATTTCGTTCAAGTAAAGAATGTAATGCAACAATAAGTGCGTAGTAATTCATTCAAGTAAATAATTTAATGCAACAGTAAGTGCGTAAGTATTTCATTCAAGTAAAGAATGTAAGTAATACATTTAATAATGTAGTCCAACAGTAAGTGCACAATTAACTCTTACATAACAGTATTATAATGTGAATAGTAGCACATAGTTAATACAATTCATGTCATGCATTAGAGTTTCTATCAATGTAAAAATGTAAATTATATCAAGTTTCTACTAGTAGTTGTCCTGAATAGTATGTAGCTAAACTCAAAAAAGGAAATATCGTAAAGAATACATCACTAACTTGGTGTGATCTGAAGACATCTTCTACAAAGAGAACAACATACATTAGAATTTCAGAATACATGGTAATTGTAAAAGACTCAGGTGAGCTGATATGAAATGTAATGAAAGGGGATGGAATGACATTACTGCCGTTGCGAGTGTGACCACAATTTGAGACGGTAATCATTTGTAGCTGGCGATGTGTCATCTTTAACTACAGGTGTGTCCTGTGTATCAGCAATTGGGCTTGGTAAATCTTCCTGTATCAAATCCTCTAGCTTTTCGCTGAACCTGATCTATATGTACTGTTTCTGCATGGTACTTATAAATGTGCTGTATAGTTATTTTATTTCCATGCTCAATGACAATGACCCTGTAAGGTCCTTTAAATGTAGGATCTAACCTTGATGCTATTTGCTGTACCTGAAAGTATACTACATTTACTATAAATCATAGACAAGGCCATAGACCACTGTATACCTGGACTGCGCACGAAACAATGTTTTGAATTGCGGGGCTGCATAGGGGCCTGCGGGGCGCCCGACAAAGAGATATAGTGGTGTGGTCTATGGACTATCATATAGACTGGTTTATCAGTATATATGATATACTGTAATCTTCGTAAATGTTTGTTCTATAATATTATCAAATAAAAAACAGTAAAACACGCTAAAGAAATGCCATTACGAGACTATGAAGAAATATGCATGAACTTAATATTCACTTAACTCTTCGCCATTTAAAACTTTGCGAGTCAACTTTTATCATGAAAGGTATCAATAGAATCGCAATTTTATTAGCTTTCCATTGCTATATTTCGTTATCTGATAAATTAATTAGAACCATGCATAAATTAGCGTTAAATAAATAAATAAAATCATCAATCGGGTGATTTTCCCGATTGATGTTATTTATTTTCTTATATATTTCGTTTTCTGATAAATGAGTGAGTACCATATATAAATTAGCGTTGATTAAATAAATAACCTCATCAATCGGGAAAATTACCCGTTTGGTGATTTTATTTATTTATTTAACGCTAATTTATGCATGGTTCTAATTCATTTATCAGATAACGAAATATAGCAATGGAAAGCTAATATAATTGCGCTTCTATTGATACCCTTCATGATAAAAGTTGACTCGCAAAGTTTTAAATGGCGAAGAGTTGAAGTGAATATTGAAGTTGAAGTGCATGCATATTTCTTCAGAGTCTCGTAATGGCATTTCTTTACCGTGTTTTACTGTTTTTTATTTGATAATATTATAGAACAAACATTTACGAAGATTACAGTATATCATATATACTGATAAACCAGTCTATATGATCCGTATATATATATATATATATATATATATATATATATATATATATATATGAATCCGAGGGGCCATCCGATTACAGGCCCTTGTGCGACAGGCCGATATTCCGTGCGCAGTCCAGGTATACAGTGGTCTATGACAAGGCTAAACCTAGAACAATTTGATAATCGTCACTACCAAACTTTTCTCAATGGTTTCTAGGGTAATTTTTCCCGTAGAACTCATTTCTGCCTGGGGTATTTTTGTATCATGCATATTTAATGAGATAACTTGCGTATTTAAATTAATTTTCGGAAATTATGAGTAAAGACCATAGTAATTGTGTTTTGGTGAGCATTTGAGGTAAATAAATGAATGCCTTGTATAAAGTACACATATGAGTTAAAAAGCAAATTACAAGGCCGGTTTGGAGAGCAAATTTCATTCTATAAAGCAGGGAGAAATTTGGTAGTCCATCCAACGTCCATAAATTCTTGCATGTATGTTGTTGTGACACTAAAAGGTGCTGGGCTTCGTGATGACAACCCCCCCAAAAAAATCCAAGAAAGCATCAAGAACTGTTAACATACGGAAAGAGGAGAAGCAGGCCTTCGGCACTCTAGTAGGCAAAGCTAAAAGTGCGATGGAAGTTCATTCCTACCCATTGACCTCTGTACCACTAGCCCTTTCTACAGAAGATAAATACCTGAGACAAGGATCAAAAGCAATGCTGCGGAACCACATGATCATAGAGACCGCGGCAGTGGGTGAACAAGCCCCAATCAGAGCAGAATGGATAATTGATTGCATGGCTACCGTTCAGTATGATTCCCCAAATGGCACATGAGGGGAATATGCAGATTAGTCTGCTTAGATTTTGCATGCCACCAAAGATGTTCAATCCTTCGAGACTGGTGATAATCATGGATACTTACGGGAAGCACAGAATCAAGGGCATGACACAAAATACAGTTAGCGCCACTCTAGTTTAGAACTTTAGGTGACGTGAGCGTCATATTTAAAAAAAACTGGTAACCTCCCTTTTTCACAGTCTGTAAAGGGGCCCGGGAGAAGATGACTACATGGCAACTTAGGGTAGCCCCTCACTCATATCCACGGATAAATTTGAATGATTTAAAGGGTCCTTCAGTATTTGACATAATATTGTCAGAAGGAGGATTATCTCACCGACCACTCATTGTTTTGGCTTATAAAACGGTTGTGTTCGTTCTACACTTTGTATTCTACTGTGCTAATGCGCGATGCCTGGGAAATATACAAGCCATGATGACATAGTACGAGTAATAGAGTTGCATAATAATGATGAAACAAATCGATAGATAAGCCGTATAACTGGTGTCACCCAGGCTTGGAGTAATTACATTGGTTTGGGTCAATTACAATTACAATTACGACGACTTATCCAGCTACTCAATTACAATTACAGTTACAATGAATGGATTTTTTTAAAATTACAATTACAATTACTCAATTTTAATATTTCCAAATTACAATTACAATTACAATTACAGCAAAGCTAGTGTTCAATTACATATTTCAATTACAATTTGCATAGTATTAACTGAACTAATTGCTGATTTGATATATATATATATATATTAGGGTGTCCCAATTTTTTTAGTTCCCAAAATTTGTCATGCACACTCCCGTAATTTGTTCCACTCCCGAAAACATGCCAGCAAGATTAATTTCATTCGTGTACTTCAATTTTAAGGGTCCCTTCAAACCATGCGTTACTATTGCTGAACGGCTACTCTCTACGTACCTTATTTATACTAATTGTATTTTTTTTTTTTGAGGTTATAGATACAAGACAGCAGGAGACTATGGTTGATGGGGGTGGGGCTAAATGAACCCCGAGAAATGCTGTCTCAACTCCCGATAATGGGAGATGTTCTTAGATATAATCGGTGGTATTCATATATAGTCATTTTCAATCCCTTGAAATAGTCCAGAACGGGGCTCTAAGACCATCCTAGGGGCACCACCGTGGACATCCGTGGCCACGATGAGGGAGGAGTGCGGCCTGCCCACCATCCAACACCGCATTCTGGCTCGGACGTCGATCGCCATGGTGGCGTATATGCGTCGTTGGCCTGCAGCTCCACTAACCATACAGTACTGCCACGCCTTTCAGCGCCCCCCAGCAGCTGGCCCAGATAAGGACTGGGTACACGCAGCAGCTGACTCCGCCAGGACCCTGGACGTGGCCAGGGTCGTACGCTGCGACGCGACCCCGACCTATTCCTCCCGGACCACCTCCCGATGGCACCTTGGGCCCCACCGCTCTTTACGATCACCACCTCCCAGCGAGTGAGACCAGGGACCTCCTACCCACCCATCTCCGGCAAGAGGCGCTTGCCCTTATAGCCTCATGCTATGGCCCATCGACGGCCATCTACTACACCGATGGCTCAGTCGGGGCAAATGACGCGGCGGGCGCGGCATTTGTGTGTGGGGCCTACACAAGCCCACAGATTTCCGACCTACACCACGGCCTTTCAGGCGGAACTAGCGGCACTGCTACTGGCTCTAAAGCACGCATCCCAGCCCCGTCACAGCACCATCCACCTCTTCTCGGATTGCCTCGCTGCGCTTCACACTCAACTCCACACCCAAAGACAACGTTGAACTTCTATCTGCCATCCACTACCAGTTGGCCCTCCTCCACCGTGACGGCACCAATACCCACCTATATTGGGTCCCGGGGCACGTTGGTGTCCCCGGGAATGAGAAAGCAGACACTGCGGCTGGAGTTGCTGGAGAAAAAGAGCAGGTCACCTTCTCATTACTCCGCAGCGCCTCTTCCATCAAGACCGCAGTGGACAGAGCGGCACTGAGGGCCACCCGCTGCCTCTTTGAGGATGCAATGGAGGAGGGGTCAAGGTCGGTGACGTGGTACGCCACAGCGACCCGACGAGAACCCCTCACCCTTCCACCAGGTTTACCTCCAAGAGTGGTGTCCCGCCTAATCCGGCTCCGCCTTGGCTACCGATGCGCCTCACAGATTCTGCAGGCTGCCCCTGAGCCCTGCCCGTACTGCTTCCAAACCGAGGATAATCCCCTCCACCACTACATCCTCCGATGCCCAGTAACCCAGGCCCTCCGCCACCGTGTGGCCTGGATCCCGGATACAGACAACGAAGCAGCGGCACTAGCAATAGCCTCTGCCTCAACTCAAATGCTCGCAGATCTGCGTAACAGACACCACCCTCCATAAAAATTAGGCCGTGAAAGCAGTCACCCCTTACGCGCTCCTAGTTAGCCCGTGTGCACCCCCAAAAAGGGAGCACAATAGAAAACAACAACATATAAGGTCAAATAAACAAGGTCGATCATCGATGAAGATCCCCTCCCCTCCCCTTCCCCTCCTAATAAGTCAATGAAATTTCGCCCATTTTTTTCTTTCTTCATGTGTAATTAAAGAAAGGGGTGTGCGATTTGATTCTTGCGAAAAAAATCCCCATGTGAGGCTGGGACGACACCCTAATATATATATATATATATATATATATATATATATATATATATATATATATATATATATATATATATATATATATATATTATATATTTATATATATATATATATATATATATATATATATATATATATATATATATATATATATATATATATTAGTTATGGACCGAATGTCTATTTTCCGTATTCGCGAATGCGAATGCGAATGCAAATATTTGGTTTTAATATTCGCGAATGCGAATGCGAATTGCGAAAATTACATCATATTTCAAGTAATACACTATTTTTTATATCATACAGGTAACTGAAATATTTTGTATGTATTGTAAGAGTTCAGCCATAAAAATATGAATGTCTAAAGTACATTCCATTAAATTTTCTATGTTTCCAGGTTGCAGGACGAGGACCCATTCTTACACGAATACGTACATGATAATATCTTCCATGAACAATTATTATTGCAAAGTTAACACTTTGTAATGTCATTAGAGATAATCTTGAAATACGTAATCCTAAATCACACTGATGTGACAGGACGCCATTACGCAGTAGGCTGCTGCAATACTGTTCTCTTTCAAAGAAAATTGATTGTGCTCGTGGGTGACAGAGAAGAGAGTCCAGTAAAGGTATGGTTTGACCCAGGGGAAATTGCAATATTAATGAACCATGTTTTTTTTGTTTCCTTTTTGCAACAGAAATATCATATTAAAAATCTAATTTAATATAATTGGTGGAACATAGTTTTTGAGAGGGATAAAAAACAAGCCCTTGAATTTAGATATCTTTGGCAGTTTTCATGGTATATTCACAAATTTTATATGTATTCCTGGGTTTTTGGGTTGCTCTTTCCGATAGAATAGCACACATTATGATAGCACTTCTCCTTATACCCTAAACCAATGTACCCACCCCAAACACAAAATAATTGCACTAAAATAAGGCACTCTGCCAGTTTGACTCCTATTGGCATTTTTTTTTGTTTCTTTGCATGAACCCTATGTATCTTTGGCATTACATGTCCTCATTATAAGACTATGAAAGACAAAAAATTGTTGTATTGTAGAACACCTCTGCTTGCTCTCGGAAATTTGAGTCCTCCTTCATCAACGTCAGTGCGACAGCTTTGCCCATCCCACATATCCTTGAAGTAGTGTCACATCCCAAAATGGCATGAAGAAAGAGAATATTGCGTGTTATACTATCTCCAAGAACCTGCCTAGCCTTTCTCACATCCAAGTACTTGCGGCAACTTGATGACGCCGCTTTTGGTTCTGGCATGAAGTACGTACAAATCAGCATCTTTTGCATGGTAGTAAAGAAGTACAATCAAGTCTGTGTCATCCCCAACAAGTACAGTAGGAACCTTTTGTGATGAAGCAACAGCCGTTTGGACAATCAACAGATCTGCATCGCTTTGTGCATTGTGAACCTCGACTCCATCTGCCTGTTTTTTCTCAGTGAGGAGGTTGATGAATCGCTGCTTGTTTTCCGAATTCGATAAGACCTCGTGCTTCTTCACTTTAAGGACCATCCCCCCAGTGAAAGTCACCTATCTTCCAGGTCGGCCATTCCTTCTTGTATACGTACTATCTTTGGTTGATAGAGTGTTGCTGTATCCGTCAAATACAACTATTGCAAATGGGCTAATAATTGTCCCTAATGTAGTCAGAGTAGCTCTGTGCAATTGCATTGTGTGTCTTGCCAGTGTCCCAGTGTATTCCCTGTAGCAAGGCACCTCCATCTAGAACAAACACACAGTCCTTGGAACCATCCACTGCAGTCGCTACATCCCATATTGGCTTACCTAACTGTGGCTTGTTTGCAGGTAGAAGCACATTTCTTGTTTCAAACAGTGCGGCTGGATATCCACAAAGTTCATACTCAAGATCCTCAGGTAGTTGTTCAGCCTGTGTTCCTGCAATCACCAACCTCTGAAAGATTAACTGAGGGTCTATTTTAACGGTTTCCTCATCGTTTAGCTTGACAGTCGATTTTGAATCCATGAGAACTGCCTGAGATTTCTTCTTGAAGGAAAATCCAATCCCCTTTTCTCCTTCCATCTTCTTCAGAATACTACGACCTACTTCCTTTGCATTATCAACATTTGTGGATGCGTTGGCTGTAACACCATTAACTATGTTAACCAGTCCTTCACTTCCTGAGAATGGGCTTTTCAGTTCTAGTAGGCTCAGAATCTCCAACGTGTCAGACACATCCCTTTTCAGACGTGCGGGTTGTAGGTCTTTGTGTTGTTCACTGGTCTCATAGTTCACTTTTGTCAGCTGTTGCATCGCAAGGTTGACTTTAGATGTAACATGATTCGACATCACCCACACTAGGCACTGAGCCTCGCTCATCCCTCGTCCTCGGGTGAGGCCACCCGTAGTTTTGATGCTACGCATCAATTTTTGTTCGATTACGAGGTCAGGTGAGAGTCCTGCCCAGAATTCATCAGACCTGCGGACAACCTGGAGGCCGTCTTCAATGAAACACTTATGAATTCCTTGGTGATTCTTCATCAACCGATCCATTTTCTGCAGGTAGACATTCAAGGATTTGACATACAGGTTGTGGCCAACAGAAACGAGAAATGGCATCATTATCCTCAGTGTATCAAGATGAAGCAACCAATTTCCCGTTCTTTCAGATCGTAATAGATTCCGGACAAGGTCCACCATCTCCATATATTGTATCCACAGCTGTGCAGTTCGGTCACCCTTCAGTTGTAATTTCTCCTTTTCAATGCATTCAGCTATCAATTTTAGACACTCGGACACCTCCAGCTCCACAGCAGCTCCTGATACAACACTGTCAGACAACTCCGCTGGCTCCATAAGTACGTCTGGCATTTCAGAACTAGTACTAGGACAACTATCTGCATGTTCACTGTCAATTCCCTCAAGCTCTGTATCCTTTGATGGTAGTTTTATGTCAAAAGTTTTTGATGTTAGTAGTGTGTTAAGGGCCCCATCAACTATGAAATGTCCTCGAACAGCACGTGCAACCGCTTTTCCATTCAACATCTTTGGTACAGCATTCTCAGCGTAAACTAGCTGAAGCAACTCTTCAAGGCCTGATCCAACTCTTCAAGGCCTGATCCAGACATCAGATGCCCTATGCAGCCGAGGAAGCTCATGAGGATATGGAAACTGCCAAGTCGAAGAACAACTGACTTCAGTTGGCTCCCCTCTGGTTCATTTTCTATGATCGTCATTGCCTTCCAGTACAGCGGCTGGTCGAACGTGAGCACTGGTGTATAGCCATAAAGAACTGCATGTTCAGTAACAAAGAGCAATGTTGAGTTCAGACAGGTCAGATCATTAGGGTCCATGTCAATCATGGGCATGAACATCACAGAAGACTGGCCCGGGAAGTCTGCTTCATCATGGACCATCCTCATCATACCAGACCAGCTAGGTCTTGGATTCTTCCCAAGCGACATGGAGGTTTTCCACAAAGTATCAGAAGCTGAAACTCGTGCCTCGTCACTCTCTTCTATTTCAACAAAAGTAAGATCCTTCACATGATTGGATTTCTGAACGTAGTGCCTGATGTTGATCTGCCCGACTTCCTCCAAATCTTTCATTGTCACATTTATCCGCGGTACTTTTGTAGCTGACGTGACTGATGGGGTGATGCAGGCAGTTATCCCAATCCCGTGGAAAGTCCCTTTACCATCGATGATGCATAGGTTATGGTCGACATTGTCAGCCACATATTGTAAAAAATTTCCTTCTGTGAGTCCTGGAATATCGGTCCCTCTTGTTGCAGCAGAGCACTTCTCAAACTTGTGCACCTCTGAGTAAGAAGAGCAGAAGCCATGAGTATGAAGGCTGTCAATGAGAAACCTGGACGCAAAGTGACGGTGCATCTGGACACCAAGTCCAATTTGAACAGGACAAAGCAGTACTCTTGGTCTCGTCGCCTGCATAATAGCTTGTCCTATAGACCCTATCTTTGTTTCCTTTTCTGCACCGACAAATAAAGTGCGTAGGAACAGTTGCAAGGATGCTGGGATAAATGACATGACCTGTTCTAAAGTGGACATCTCTAGGCTTGAGGGATAAGTCGTCTTTGACTGTTCAATGCGCTTAATTTCTGCTTTAATGAGTTCAGCAGCTGCACTGATTACTCTCTCTTTGTCCATCTCATCGGAGCGTTCCTGCTGGAAAAAGTCATGGAGAATTTTATTGGCATTTGCCCTAAACGTAACAACATTCTGTCTTCCACTAACTTCACTAATGAAGATCTCATCACCAAACCGCTGAAGTAGCTGTTTCTTCATGTGACGAAAACTATACGGTTCCTCCTCATCTAGGTACTGTTTCATATTGTTCACAAGGTCACTTATGGTTGTCTGCTCATCATCGTTTCGTCGAAGATCGTCAATTACTTTTTCAAGTGATTCAACTTGAGACAGTTCGTTTGGCCTACCAGCTCTTACTTTTTTGTGTTTCGATGAATCATCAGTACCCATTTCTATAATGACGTATTTTGGGATAGATTTCCCAGATCGAAAATTTCCATTGCACACTTTGTGATATACTGCATCAGCAGCATGGAGGTCATTGACGAATGTTATTCTGCCCTGTACTTCTTTAGACGAACGACATCTGAACGAACTCGGCAAAGCTCAAGTAACCGTTTCTGAAAATCGCATGTTCTAACAGGTATCCATTTGAAATTATTTTTCTTTCTATCGTATTTATCTGGCATCCCACCAAACAAGCATTTGTCTCGGTAGGAAAATGCTGGATCTGCGGACTTTCTTCGGCATCCAACACTTTCTGCTTCCATTGCCTTGAAAGATCGTTTCTGACGGTTGAACTGTGCAACTTCATGGGGATTGCAATACTTTCGTCGGCACTCAGTATGCACGCGTTGACCAACGGTTACGAGTATGTCTTCACCACGTTCCTCACTTGCTTTTTTAATGCCGTCACAACCTTTCTGGCCCAGAGTGGTAGTGCCTGATTCACCCAGTTGCTGCTGACAGAAAACACAATTTTCCATCTTGGCACTGAAAAATAGAAACAGTTCAAGTAAGTGCTTAGAAATATACAGTTGAAATATACAGTTGAAATACATGAAAAACATAATTTTGGGGTAGGGGTACCCCTAGATTGGGTATAAGGAGAAATTATAGAATTTTGAAACCAGTTTCATCTGAAAGGCAAGGTTAGACAACATAGGATTTGACACCAAAAACTTGAATGTAACATATTGGGCGTGTTCGCGTCGCAAAACTAAAACCGGTTTTGGTGTAGGTTCTGTAAACTGGCCGTTTTCGTCGCACGGTTTTGGGTCACGTGACCAAAACTGAGTTTATGTTTGGTAAACCAAGTCAGACCCAGTGTTAGGACGGTTTACGGCGTTCATTGGCGCATTGTAGACGGAAGTGGCGACTTTTTCAGCCTTTTCGAATTTCAGAACTTTGTTAGTTTTCTGCCTTCATCTATTTTCTTATTTTCCATTATTGTTTTCATTATGAATTCTCTGCAGTGTGCAAGTTGTCTAGCCTATGGCGATGCATTTCATATGCATATAAATGCATATAAGTGCATGCATATATACATACATGCATCTATGGATTCAAAATTATTGCATATGTTCGAGTGTGCCAATGTAAATTTCATTTATTAAAAGTATTTAAAAAATATGTAGAAGTACTGTATAAATTGTAACTACGTAAGTAGAGAAAAATAGTATTGAATGATTGGCAAGTGAATATTATGCATACATGTCCTGCCTTCTCCCATCGGCATTACAACTCTCTCTCTCTCTCTCTCTCTTCTCTCTCTCTCTCTCTCCTCTCCTCTCTCTCCCCTCTCTCCTCTCTCTCTCTCTCTCTCTCTCTCCTCTCTCTCTCTCTCTCTCTCTCTCTCTCTCTCTCTCTCTCTCTCTCTCTCTCTCTCTCTCTCTCTCTCTCTCTCTCTCTCTCTCTCTCTCTCTCTCTCTTTTATTAATGCATTTCACATATTATTTATATAATTTACGACGTGGCGACCCACTGAGCAAAAGCTCGCGACCCAGTATTGGGTCGCGACCCGTACTTTGAAGAACCCTGATATATAGGCTATATGGTGCACGAGGCAATGCGTTCAGTTCAGTAACAGTGACCTTGAGATTAGCGGCTGCCACTATATTGGAGGGTAGAGGTTCGAGGCACTGTGACTATGGCCTAGCCTACCACTACGCGTCCTTACCCCATTCTTTCAACTAACACTCGACTAAACTATTCATTTATTTAAATGTTTACTTGTGTAATATTATGTTCACTTGTTATTTGTTGTCTTAATTTTGTAAGTTTATTTAGGCAAATTTGGGATTTGGGCAAAATATTCGCGTATTCGCAAACAGCTACGAGTGCGAATGTGAACGCGAATGCGAATGCGAATATTAAAAAAACATGCGAATGTTCGCAATTGCAAATGCGAATATTCGCAATTGCGAATGCGAATTCGAATATTCGGTCCATCACTAATATATATATATATATATATATATATAAGGCGTCCAGTAGCGGACGTAAATATTGGCTGCGTCGGTCCTATGCCTAACGCGCAGAACACATTCGATAACAATTATGAAGGATGGCTGCTTACTTTGAATTTTATACTTTGACGGCATCCCACTACGTCTAACGTCTATTAGGCATAATCAAACAATTTCGATCACCTTTTGCAGTAGTGTGGATAGAGGGATTTCTGCCAACATCATGAGTAGCGCTGCATTTTCACATTATAAACAAAGGCAAACCGGTTCCCAGAGCAAACTACAGAAAAACTAAACATACTCTCATATTTGAGTTTATTGGGCATTTGGCAACTCTGCAAGGGTAACTGGGGCAGTGATCTGTGTTGTCAGTTGTCACTGAGCTCAAGGTCACGACAGTGACGACACCCAGTGATCCATTACAGCCTGTGCAGGGAGGTGCCGCGGAGGAGTTGCCAGCCCGCGGCATTTTAAGACAACAGCGTTTTACCTCTATCTTGTCTCTTCTGTGGACTATGGGGAGGTATAGACCAGTGACAAGTGATGACATTAGTGCTATTTCGTCACTCCACAAGGCAGGACATTCAGTGAAAGATATTGCTGAAAACACAGGCGTTAGTGTGAGAAGTGTCAGGCGTTGGGTCCAACTAATTTCAAACACTGGTGACGACGATTTCCCGCGCAAGAAACTACTCCCTGGCAGGTCCCGTAAAACCCACTCAAGAACACTAAACATCATCAAGCGTGATGTTGATAAGTGTCCCAGTATTTCCGGTAGACAATTAAAGGGAAATAACCATGTACTGCTGGGTGAAGTGTCTGTCAGGACAGTGCGACGTCGAGTCCATGACGACCTTGGATTTAAACACTTTGCTGCGCGACCTAAACCTCTCCTAAAAGAGGTTCATAAGGACAACAGACTTCAGTTCTGCCGCAAGTACCTCCCTTGGGATACTGAGAACTGGAAAGGAGTACTTTGGAGTGATGAGGCAAAATTTACAGTTACCAGCAGGCGGCAGCAGCAGGAAAAAGCGAGTGTATCGCCTCCCGGGCAGTGATCCGTACGCGCCAAAGTTCACCCACAAGACTGTAAAATTCCCAGATTCCTTAATGGTGTGGGGATGCTTCTCTTTCCATGGTGTTGGGAAACTCGTGGTGCTCCCCAAAAATGAGTCAATGAACCAATATAATTATTTGGAACTGCTGTGTGACAATCTGCCTGACTGCTTCGAGGTGTGCCAAGCCCACACATTCGTGAAGGATAATGCACCCTGCCACAAAGCAAAATCTGTGACAACCTGGCTTTATGACTGCTCTGTGGATTTCATTGAGGATTGGCCAGCCCATTCTCCTGACCTTAATCCCATCGAAAACTTGTGGTCCATTATCAAACGCAAGTTATGTGACCATGATACCTCCACGCTTCCCCGACTAGAAGCGGCACTCATCAAATTGTGGACAGAAATCCCCCTGTCCACGTTACAAAACTTGATAGAGAGTGTCCCATCACGTTTGAAAGAGTGCATTAGACGTAAGGGGATGCCGACAAAGTATGAACATTAAGGTAAGTAATCACTGTTTATTGTACCATCATATTTGTTCTACCGCGTTGGGCTACGGGCTGACGCAGCCAATATTTACGTCCGCTACGTATATATATATATTTATAATAACTCGAACTAAACTAGCGAGTGAGGCGTGGGGACCGTCTGTTCCTGCGACGCATACTATACCGGTACTGAACAATGGACAGTCACTGGACACGTACAGTTCCTGACAGAAAAGGACAGTTTAAGCTGTCACAATTTACAAAGTTCTACTTTTCATTTTCCTTAAAAAGGACAGTTTAAGCTGTCCTTTTTTTGGGAAAATTAAAAGTAGAATTTGGTAAATACTTAGATAAATGAACAAAAATCGATTTATATATTCAAACTATTCTGAGTGTCACAAGGCCAATCAAAAACCATTCAAGCAAGGGCCGGATTTAGCTCATGGGCCGTCACTTGAATAGCCTTGCTAGTGTGGCTACTCTGCCCGAACATTTTTGTCCTCCCGGCTCGTGCGCCTATGCTCATGGAGAAGGCTTTTGATATGGTGCTAAGAGATGTTATAGCCTTTTTTTTTTCTCTCTCTCTCTCTCTCTCTCTCTCTCTCTCTCTCTCTCTCTCTCTCTCTCTCTCTCTCTCTCTCTCTCTCTCTCTCTCTCTCTCTCTCTCTCTCTCTCTCTCTCTCTCTCTCTCTCTCTCTCTCTCTCTCTCTCTCTCTCTCTCTCTCTCTCTCTCATTTCAGTATATCAACGTAATACGTATTTGTAATTTTGTATTGATTGAGAACAGTATTGCAGCAGCCTACTGCGTAATGGCGTCCTGTCACATCAGTGTGATTTAGGATTACGTATTTCAAGATTATCTCTAATGACATTACAAAGTGTTAACTTTGCAATAATAATTGTTCATGTAAGATATTATCATGTACGTATTCGTGTAGGAGTGGGTCCTCGTCCCGCAACCTGGAAACATAGAAAATTGAATGGAATGTACTTTAGACATTCATATTTTTATGGCTGAACTATTACAATACATGCAAAATATTTCAGTTACATGTATGATATAAAAAAATGTGTATTACTTGAAATATTATGTAATATTCGCAATTCGCATTCGCATTCGCGAATATTAAAACCAAATATTTGCATTCGCATTTGCATTCGCATTCGCATTCGCGAATACGGAAAATAGACATTTGGTCCATCACTAATATATATATATATATATATATATATATATATATATATATATATATATATATATATATATATATATATATATAATGAAGTTTCAGGGTGACAGAGACACTCGGTATACTGGGGTTGTTTATGCAACGTTTCGCCAAGGCACTTGGCATCATCAGGCTAAAAATAGTTAAAATTTAATATATTTTAATGCTAAAAAGCGAACATCAAAAAAATTAATTCTAAGAGACAGTAAAATATTCCTATATTTTCTAAAATTACTAACTAATAAATAAAAAAATAATTTGTACTTAACGGACCTTGGTGTGTATGCTGTCTGAGTTGGTAGAGGACTGAATGAACACTGGTTTTGTGGGTGACATTTCGCTTGTGTGGGGCATCGAACCGAGAGTCGGGCAATCGAAACAGGGGGTAATCATTTGAGAAATATGTATTTTGTTGTGAAATGACTTGGTTATTAAGATCGGGGAAAAGTGCTTGATGTGTATAGCTTCTAATAATTTAGTGTCACTAGGGTAGGGGTCCCTTTGGATAGGATACTGAAGTCATTCATGAAAAGGGTGATCTAAATCATGTGAGTGTGAGCGGATTGCAGATTGCGAAGGTGAAGAAATGGGTCGACCAGTACGTGCAGAACACCTTTATGCTCAGAAAGCCTAAGGGTTGATTCCTTGTCGTCTCGCCGACTATCTAGCGTTACAGCTAGAACATTTGAATTCATAAATTATGTTAGAAATAAGGGCTTTAGGTATAGAGTCTTTATATTTGAAATGAGTTCTTAGGGTAGAGAATTAGTAAAATAAATTTAAATTCTCTTACTCAAATTCCTAACTCAAAATTTTAAATTTATTTTTACTAATTCTCTTACCCTAAGAACTCATTTCAAATATAAAGACTCTATACCTAAAACCCTTATTTCTAACATAATTTATGAATTCAAATGTTTTTAGCTGTAACGCTAGATACGTCGGCGAGACGACAAGGAATCTAACCCTTAGGCTTTCTGAGCATAAAAGGGGTTTTCTTTTTTACGTACTGGTCGACCCATTTCTTCACCCTTCGCAATCTGCAATCCGCTCACCTCACTGATTAGATCCCCTTTTTTTTATGAATGACTTCAGTATCCTATCCAAGGCACACTACCCTAGTGACACTAAATTATTAGAAGCTATACACATCAAGCACTTGTCCCCTGATCTTAATAAACCAAGTCATTTTTACAACAACTACATTACTCAAAAGATTACCACTGTTTCGATTGCCCGACTCTCGGTTCGATCGCCCCACACAAGCTGAAATGTCACCCACAAAACCAGTGTTCATTCAGTCCTCTACCAACTCAGACAGCATACACACCAAGGTCCGTTAAGTACAAATTATATTTTATTTATTAGTTAGTAATTTTTAGAAAAAATAGGAATATTTACTGTCTCTTAGAATTAATTTTTTAGATGTTCGCTTTTTAGCATTAAAATATATTAAATTTTAACTATTTTTGCCTGATGATGCCAAGTGCCTTGGCGAAACGTTGCATAAACAACCCATATACCGAGTGTCCCCTGTCCCCCTGAAACTTCATGATATATATATATATATATATATATATATATATATATATATATATATATATATATATATATATATATATATATATATCATATATATATATATATATATATATATATATATATATATTATATATATATATATATATATATATATTAGGGTGTTCCAGCCTCACATGGGGGATTTTTTTCGCAAGAATCAAATCGCACACCCTTCTTTAATTACACATGAAGAAAGAAAAAAATGGGCGAAATTTCATTGACTTATTAGGAGGGGAAGGGGAGGGGAGGGGATCTTCATCGATGATCGACCTTGTTTATTTGACCTTATATGTTGTTGTTTTCTATTGTGCTCCCTTTTTGGGGGTGCACACGGGCTAACTAGGAGCGCGTAAGGGGTGACTGCTTTCAAGGCCTAATTTTTATGGAGGGTGGTGTCTGTTACGCAGATCTGCGAGCATTTGAGTTGAGGCAGAGGCTATTGCTAGTGCCGCTGCTTCGTTGTCTGTATCCGGGATCCAGGCCACACGGTGGCGGAGGGCCTGGGTTACTGGGCATCGGAGGATGTAGTGGTGGAGGGGATTATCCTCGGTTTGGAAGCAGTACGGGCAGGGCTCAGGGGCAGCCTGCAGAATCTGTGAGGCGCATCGGTAGCCAAGGCGGAGCCGGATTAGGCGGAACACCACTCTTGGAGGTAAACCTGGTGGAAGGGTGAGGGGCTCTCGTCGGGTCGCTGTGGCGTACCACGTAACCGACCTTGACTCCTGGTCCATTGCATCCTCAAAGAGGCAGCGGGTGGCCCTCAGTGCCGCTCTGTCCACTGCGGTCTTGATGGAAGAGGCGCTGCGGAGTAATGAGAAGGTGACCTGCTCTTTTTCTCCAGCAACTCCAGCCGCAGTGTCTGCTTTCTCATTCCCGGGGACACCAACGTGCCCCGGGACCCAATATAGGTGGGTATTGGTGCCGTCACGGTAGAGGAGGGCCAACTGGTAGTGGATAGCAGATAGAAGTTCAACGTTGTCTTTGGGTGTGGAGTTGAGAGTGTGAAGCGCAGCGAGGTAATACGAGAAGATGTGGATAATGTTGTGACGGGCCGCGGATGCGTGCTTTAGGGCCAGTAACATATATATATATATATATATATAATATATAATTATATATATATATATATATATAATATATATATATAGACAGACAGACAGCTACTCTTATAGTATATATATATATATAATATATATATATATATATATATATATATATATATATATATATATATATAATATAATATATATATATATATATAATATACTATAAGAGTAGCTGTCTGTCTGTCTGTCTGTCTGTCTGTTTTGGGTAGCCGAAACTTTAAATTCAAAATTGATGAGAATAGGCTCAAAAAATCGCAAATAAATCGTAGGTAGTAAGCGGCTTGGTCCCATATCGATTGAATAATTTTGAAGGGGGGTTTTGGGCTAAAAACACTTTTAGGTGTATTAGATTACAGGACAACACTGCGGTATCGTCTTGCCGCATTCCACAACTCAGTAGAATATTGTACTTACCGTTTGTGTGCGTGTATGAGTGTGTTTTTTTTTTTTTTTTTTTTTTTATTTATTTACATCTATTACATAAATATATATACATATACATATACATATGCACATACATACACATACACATACATACACATACAGCCAGTAATAAATGAGCGGGCATCAGCCCGCCGCTGTAGCCGCAGCCACAGTCAGGTCACAGGTGGGCGGGGCGTGAGGTCACTCCCGCTCCTTAGTGTTCATCGGGGGGGTGGGGCGGCACGCGCCACCTCCAGCAGCAGGGGCAGATTTTTCTGAAACTGCCGTACGAGGGCGGCCGCGCTTTCCGGGCCGACGCACTGTCTGAGCCGCTCTGTAGCGGGACAGGAAAGCAGGTAGTGGGTCAGGGGATGGGGGGTCATATGAGGACAGAGCTCACACGGCCGCTCCTCAAACCCGTCCCTCAGCTCATCCAGGGTTACGTAGCCAAGCCGAAGTCGGTGTAGAACGACCTCCTCGGCTCGGGACAGCTGCTGGGCGGGGCGTAACGGCTCGTTGTTTTTCGTGGCTTGTTTGTGCCAGGCTGCCTGCCTCGATGTCTGCACCAGCTGGCGATACTGTTGTTCTGCGGCACAGATGGCAGCGCGTCTGGCCAGTACCTTGGCCCCTTGGATGCTGGGTAAGACAGTCAAGGCCACCGCTGGATGTCTGGTGGCCTCCCGGGCCGCCTCATCGGCCGCCTCGTTGCCACGGACGCCTATGTGGCTGGGCACCCAGTTGAACCTTACACAGCGCCCCTGCGCGGCGAGGCCCTGGATGTGGCCCAGGATGGCGGTGGTGAGCTGCACGTTGTCCATCGGTGTGCGGGGCTGCCGTAGGACCTGCAGGGCAGACATGGAGTCGGTGTGAATCACCACAACCTCCTCCTGTCGGCCCAGGGCGTGCTGTAGGGCGCGCTCTATCGCCACCAGCTCCGTCTGCAGCGTGGAGCAATGGTCGGGTGTCCTCCAGGACAGCACCTCACCGCCCGTAACCACCGCAGCACCTGTCCGGCCTCTCTTAGGGTCAACGGAGCCGTCGGTGTAGTAGATAGCGACCGCGACGCTGCTGGGAACATTGGCGTGCGCCACCGCCTGCAGGGCGACGCTGCTGGGAACATTGGCGTGCGCCACCGCCTGCAGGGCGTGCTGCCTGAGCTCCTCCCGCGTGCACAACGCCTTCGCGGCCGGCAGTGTGGCGATAATCACCTGGGCGGCAGAGGGCTGCCACGGTGGCGGAGCGACGTAGTTGACAGCGGGGCGGTCAGGTCCGTCCAGCAGCAGGTGGGTGTGGCCGGGGAGGAGGTGGATGGCGGCGTCTGCCACCCTCTGCAGCCAGGTGTTGCCCGGCGATAGGTCACGCTGCTCCTGTGGCAAGACCCTGCACAGCCTGTCCCGCGCGACAGACTCCCTTGCCTGGCAGAGGATCTTGGCCACCCGACAGGCCACGATCTGTCGAACCCTGGTGGCTAGGGGCACCAAACGTGCCTCCGCCTGCATGACGCGGGTGTTTGCCCAGCGCGGTGCCCCAGCAGGGTCCTCAAAGCTCGGTTCTGAAGGACCTCTAACTTCCTCTGCTGAGTGAGCGATAACGAGACAAGCACGGGCGCGCTGTAGTCTACAAGGGCGCGCACAGTGTGCACGTAGAAGAGGCGCAGCACTGATGACGTGGCCCCGGCGTGTGTCCTCGTCATGGCCCTCATGACGTTGAGCCTGGTCTCAGCCCTCTCCCTCAGATACTTGACCTGAGTAGTGAAGTGGAGGCCCCGGTCAAGTCACATTCCGAGGTACTGGAAGGCGTGGGTCCAAGCCAGCCTGATGCCCTGTATCTGTAGAGGACAGACCGGGGGGGCAGCGGCCTTGAACACCATGGCCTTGGACTTCTCAGCCGATATCTTGAGACCCAGCTCTCTGCACTTGCAACTGACCAGGTCAAGGGCTTGCTGGGTCAGAGCCACCCGGTCACCCCGGCCAGTGACGACCAGGACCAAGTCGTCGGCGTAGCTGAGAAGTGCCGTGCCCTCCCGGAACGGCAGGCCGACCAGCTGCTCCATCAGGAGGTTGAAAAGGGTGGGGCTTAGGACCCCGCCCTGCGGCGTGCCGTTCTCCAGCTCCCTGTAGCTGGATTTGCGCCCCTGGAACCTGACCCTGGCACGGCGGTGCCAGAGGTAATCCTCAATCCAGGCGAGGAGTCTGCCCCGCACGCCCCGCCGCACCAGCGCGGCCAGGATGGCGTGGGCGTTGGCCAGCTCAAACGCCTTCTCCAGGTCAAGGAAGACGGCGACAGCAGGGCGGTTGTCGATTTGGGCCAGGAGGGCCATGACGCTGTTGGAGGTGCCCACCCCTGTGGTGAAGCCGAAGATGTGTGGGTGGAGGTCTCCAGGCGCCACAGGAGGCGGGTCAGCACCATCCTCTCCGCCGTCTTGGCCGTGCAGCTCATCAGGAGATTGGGCGCGGCTTGGTGGGTTCCCTGGGCTTAGGGATGGGCTGGATGTCGGCCTCCTTCCACGCCGAGGGCAAGCGGCCGGCCAGCCAGGAGGAGTTGATCAGGGCCAGGAGCGCCGCCTCCCCGGCCGCCCCAGCGTGGGCCAGCATCGAGTAGGTGATTCCGTCAGCGCCCGGAGCGGTGTCCCGTCCCTTCCTGGCCCTTACCAGCTCCGGGAAGTGAAGGGCTGATCAGTGGCGTCGGGGCGAGCGCGAGCGGCGCCGATGACAGCCTCGCGCACAGGTTGAAGCTGAACCTGCAGCCGCTGGACACGGGCGGGGAGTTGGTCGCTGCTACCCCTCGAGACAAACATCTTCACCAGGCGCTCGGCCTCCTGTAACGGCTGAGGGTGGGCTGGAGGGCGGGGAGGTCTCTTTCCGGAGGCAGTCCTCACCTTGCCCCACAGCTCGGCCAGCTTGGTGTGTTGGTTAAAACCTGCGCACCATTCGAGCCATTTGGCCTCCCGAACCCGCCCCGTGACCTGCCGAGCGTGCCTCACAACCTCACGCAGCAGCTCCAGATTGTTGGGTGTCGGCCGCCTGCTGTACAACTTCCGGTGGATGTTAACCATGTGGTTCTGTTCCCGCACCTCCTGGTTGTAGAACCACCAGTTCTGGTTGTACCTGCGACCGGGGACGGGGACCTTCCGTGGTATGGCTGCCTCCGCCGCCCTCTCAATGGCCAACGTCAGTTCGCTTTCACACTGGTCCAGATCCTCCGGCGGCTCGTAGGTGGCCCACCACTGGGCCAGGATGGCCTGAAACAATGCCCAGTCCGCCCGCTGTATATTCCACCGCGGCGGCGGGAGCTGTGGCAGCGGCCGGGTGACCTGCAGTGTTGTGGCGACTGCATAGTGGTCGCTGGTCAAAGTGGGGTGGACCTGCCAGGAGGCGTCCGGTGCCAGGTCACTGGGAGATCAAGGTGAGGTCCAGCCTGCCACCCCGGACGTGGGTGGGCACCCCGGTGTTTTAGGAGGACAATTTCCGGCACCTCCTCCAGCACCGCGGCTAGTGGCGGCCCGCACGGTTGGTGGGGGAGACAGACTGCAGCATCGGGTGGTGGGCGTTGAAGTCGCCACCCACGAGGACGCTGCTGTGTGTGGCGAGGGAGAGCAACTCATCGGCCTCCAGTTGCCTCCTCCAGCTGCTGTATATGTTGTATACAGTCAGTGGGAGGCCTGGAAGCTCCATCTGCACTGCCATCACCTCCACGCCCTCGCCACAGTCCACGGGGTCCTCAATCCGACGGTGCGGGAGAGCGCTGCGTACCACTACCACACAGCCTCGACGCCCATCCTCGCCACATGATAGGGAGTGCACCGTAGATCCCGCTATCCTCCACTCAAAGTGCTCCGGCGTCAGCGTTTCCTGCAGGAGAACGAGGTCAAGGTCCTCCTCCACTATGGCCTGGAGGACCTCAGGTCTCTTGCCACGGAGCCCTTGAATGTTCCATTGGAGGACCTTGAGCCTGCCAGCGGTGGGCGGCGGGTGGGGGGAGGTCACGGGTGCCTCACCATCACTTTCTGTTTCACTCAGCTCGTGATTCATTTATATCGGTGAACAGACCCGGGAGGGGCTGTGTAGTGGGGGTGGAAGGAAGGAGGGACGGGGGTGATGAGGGACTGTCGTGAGTGAGGGAAGGGGACGAAAGACGCAAATCCCTTTCAATCTCGGCCCAGAGGAAGGCCACAAGTTCCCCCTCGTCCCTGGGGACGTCATCCGGCCTGGCTAGAAGGTGTGAGATCACGCCTACCACTCGTCGCAGCATCTCGAGCAATCCTCCACTATACAGTCCAGACAGAAGGGCGGGAGTACTTGGCCTTGGGTCAGGGGAGGAGGCTGGCGTGACTCCGGGCCGAGAAAGTGTGGGGGTGGCCGTGGGCGTCGCCGTGGAATGCACAGGCGACGCCTGATCGGGCGTGGGCATAACTTCGGGTGGCGTGGAAGCGATGGGTCTGGAAGGAGTGGGTGACACGGGCGCCAGTGGGGGGGGAGTGCCGCAGTTGGCGTGGGAACAGGCGAGACAGTGACAGTGACAGGCATGGGCATGGGCGGCGAGAGTGTAGCCGGGGTGGGAGAGGGATGGGGTCCCGCAGCCTCCTGCCCTAGACTATGGTGTGCCCTCGCCTGCACCTTCCACCTCCGCCTCTGTCGCTGTGTCGGCCTATCGTGGTCCACAGTCCCCCGGGAGGATCGGGTGTCAGAGATATGGAAGAGACTCGCTAATCCCCTCGATCCCTCGGCGTCGGTGTCCAGTGCCCCCGCACCCCCCCACGCCGGCCTCGCAGGAGGCGGAGCCGGAACAAAGGAACCTTGCGGCCCCGGCCGATCACCGCCGCCCTGTAGGCGCCTTCCTCCTCCAGGCAGTCGTCGCAGGCGTTCAGGGCAGCGGGGGTTCCAGGCGTGGTGCCCCCCGAAGCAGTTGGGGCATCTGGCGGTCGTGAGCTGCCGGGCCTTATGACGCCTTATGCACTGCTCGGATGGGTGCGCCTGGCTGCACACACCACACCTGACGGGGTGTTGACAGCGCCCTTGCAGGTGATTATACCGCTGGCACCGGTAACACCGCAGGGGCTCCCTGTCGTAATGTCGCAGGGAATATTTACCCCAAGGCCCCAGGTCCAGCCTAGTGTGTGTGTTGGAATCACACGGAACACAAAGGGTTGGAATCAGACGGAACGTGGTCTACCCAGATGCACTTTGACCAGTGACCAACGACAGCAACAACACGATTGGAGTTTGCAACCACATGTTGTCTAATATATACTACTACTACAAACATCAATACATGGGTCCGAAGGGCCCACAAGCACTTGTCTAATATACTTTAGGAGTAGCCGTGTGAGTGTGTGTCTGTCTGTCTGTCTGTTTTGGGTAGCCGAAACTGTAAATTCAATTTTGATGAGAGTAGGCTCAAGAAATCGCAAATACATCGTAGGTGGTAAGCGGCTTGGTCCCATGTCGATTGAATAATTTTGAAGGAGGATTTTGGGCTAAAAACACTTTAGGAGTAATAGATTATAGGAGAAACTCTGCGGTAAAATCTTGCTGCATTCCACAAACTCAGTAGACTCATGGACGTTTGTGTGAGTGTGTGTGTTGGAATCACACGGAACACAAAAGGTTGGAATCACACGGAACGTGGCCTACCCCGAGGCACTTTGACCAACGACAGCAACAACACGCTTGGAGTTTGCAATCACATGTTGTCTAATATATAATACTAGGTAGTACAAACATCAATACAATGGTCCGAAGGGCCCACAAGCACTTGTATGTACTATATATATATATATATATATATATATATATATATATATATATATATATATATATATATATATATATATATATATATATATAAAATGAAGATTAAAACCAGCGCTGATAAAAACATCTTGAGATGTTATAAAGCCATTGTGTATTTTATAATTCCCTTCATAGGTAACAAATATTTTTCCATTCGAAACAAAGCTCAACTACTGCTTCGGCAATGTTATCCACAAGTCTCGCTTAGAGTAGTGGTCAAGCCCCCTTTTACTTTATCACATTGTTTTAAACTTAAGGAGAGAATCCCTGATGCCCTGCGTTCCTCAGTGGTGTACCAATTTAATTAAGTGCAGTAGCTGTAACGCTGCTTATATTGGGAAGACCAAACGCCACCTCACCACTAGGATCGCGGAGCATCGGGGATTGTCTCACAGGACTGGTAAACCCGTGTCCAAGCCACCATTTTCAGCCATTCGCAAACATTCCGAAGCCTCAGGCCACCCAATAACGAACCAAGATTTCAAAATTTACACACAAGCTCCAACGACTCCACCCGATGGATATGTGAAAGCCTCCTCACCTACCACCACAAACCATCCCTTTGCGCACAAGGCACTTCAACACCGGTATTGTGCTTCTAAACCATGTGGGAATCCCACACACTCCACTGTTAAGTTGATTGGCTGATGATAGCTTATGTATAGCCGAAACGTACCATAAAACAATCAAGATGTTTTTACCAGCGCTGGTTTTAATCTTCATTATAAGATCCCCCGCTTCCCTCCTGGAGAAAGTATTGCCTCTCTCTCTCTCTCTCTCTCTTCTCTCTCTCTCTCCTCTCTCTCTCTCTCTCTCTCTCCTCTCCCTCTCTCTCTCTCTCTCCTCTCTCTCTCCTCTTTTCTCTCCTCTCCTCTCTCTTTTCTTATTTCTCAACTCTGTCTCTCTTCTCTATCTCACCTCTACTCTCTGCTTCTGCATCTACTCTCTTAAAGTCTTCTACTCTTATCTACTCTCTTCTTATTTTCAATTTCTTTTCTCTTCAGACTCCCTCTCTATATGACATTCTCTCGACTACTCTCTTACAGTCTCTCGTTCTCTCATCTCTCTCTCATCTCTTCTCTCTGCTCTCTCACGTCATCTTCTCTCTTCTTCATCTTTCCCTCTCTCTCCATCCTCGATCTCTCTCTCTCTTCTTACTGAATTCTCTCTCTCTCTCTCATTTCTCTCTCTCTCCTCTCTCTCTCTCTCTCTCTCTCTTCTCATCTCTCTCTCTCATCCTCTCTCTCTCTCTCTCTCTCTCTCTATATATATATATATATATTATATGTTATATATATATATATAATCAACACTGTGATATACATAGTATCTAAATATCGGAAGCATCACTATTATTAGGCCTGTTCAGCTATTAAAAATTCTTATAAAAGTTTTTTAGAAGTTTAAAAATGAACATATTTTAGTATATTTCAAATATTTTCACCTCATCAGGAGCACCCAGAGAGACAGAAATAAATATGAGACATATATTAAGGAGTTGACATGGAAAACATCATCAGTTAAGAGTCTAGTAAAGTGTGCATAGTATCATACATAAATTATATTGATTAACCGAGCAAAGATGACTGGATAACAGACGGGTCATATTTTCTCTTGTTTCAACCATTTCCAACATATCAACTATAGCCAATGGGGAACCTAAGGAAGAATATATGTAGATGATGTAGTTAACATGGAAAATATCATCAATTATAATATAATTTGAAATTCTTTCCAGCCATCAGTGCACTACACTGCCATACGTACGATAGCCAATACAAATTATTCATAATCCACAAAAGGCCTAAAACGGCACCCTTAACCACTCCATAACATAATGACAACTTAGTTAACATGTTTATGATCTTCATTATAAGGAAATACACTGAATAATATAAATAATTGCAGTACGACACGTTTTATTGAGGAATTCCCGGCAGCGTTGCACCAACGGGATATCAATAATATCATGATATCATACCCGGGGAAAGGAAGATCAGTTGGTGGAAAAACGCATAAGTGGGTGGATTTGGTTGTTTGGCTCGCTGCATCTCATCGCTCTACATGGCATGGCTACCACCATGTAAATTCAATTACGAAAACGTTTTTTGTTAATATGAAATAAACAATGTACTATGGGTAAAACAGGTATCGGTGCACTATATGCGTGAAACATTCTGACAGTACGGAACGAAGAAAACGAAAATATAGTGTGATACCCGCTATAGGTTGGTAGTCCTGATGGCAGGAAAATGCCATGTATCACCATATAGCGTGATAGTGTCAACAATGAGTAATATTTTGTTTATATTATCTGATATATTGATGCAAAGTGTGACGTTGTGAATTCCACATAGGAGACTATAATATAGCAGGTAACGAATGTAACGACAGTTCCGATGTATGCTTGTATTTGCTTATCTGAGTGAGACGGTAATGCAGATAACGGCAGCGTTAGCCGTCACACACTTTAACGATTGTCATATCATTTGACAAAATACCACATATGAGAGAGAAATTCACATCACCTGTGAAATGCAACGTGGGCAAAATGTGCATGATCATAACGCATAATTGGTAAAGATATAGTCAATAATACATTTTGTGTCATAAAGAAAATCTAAAGAGACATAGTATCATGCTTCACATATTATATTAATAATAAATACTTTGTATATCCCCCGCCTGCAGCCAGGACCGCATGCAGCCGTGAAGGCATGGATGCCACCAACGTCCACGTGACATAACAATTACGTTTATGATTGTTACGCAAAAGGTGTAACAGTGATTTAACTACTAAACTTGGGCGAGATTACACAAACCTTTATAAACTGCAAATAAAGTCTAGCACGTATCATTGCATGTATTAATATATTTCCCTTAATATATTGACATTACTGTTGGTTAGGGTGCGTTAGTTTATGCAACTAAGACAACACTAAATATGTGCATGGGCATACAGGCAGGAAAGAAAAATATGTGACGGTAACAGAGAGAGAGAGTAAAACCTGGTGTTATTCACTCGCCAAACATAATGTGTTGCTGACGGACCATCTGTTCGGAACGTTACTCGAGAATACGACACGCTCCGAAAAGTCTGAAACAAGCGTTGTGAGGTAAACAATCGTTGGCCGGTTCGTACTCTAGAACACCCAATTCAATATGTATCATTCCATTCTATCATCACCCAATTCATGGCATACCAACCCTCCCATATCATCAGCACTTGACCGAATGTTTACAGTATTCATCGGACCCCTATGCACCGATACTTGTTTTACCTATACTACATAGTAATTTATGATTCTCTTTTTCATCGTATTACTGAATAACGACAGAGGAATATTTATGGTTATACTTCTAAGCATATTGCGTATATAGTAATGCATTTAGGAGTGTTGAACAGCCCATTAGTCTATTAATCGGCTAATAGGCTGTGCAACACGCCTATAAACATTACTACATAATATGCAATATGCTTAGAAAGTAAAACAAAAACCAATCAGTTAATGTAACAGCGGCAAATAGTAAAATATCCTACATGGGGCCGCTACAGTGGTCCGTTGATGCGCCTATGAGCAAACTCCCAGCGGCCTTCCATCGTACACTTCCGATGGGCCGCCGGTAAGACATACGTTGGGCCTCCGTAGGCCCAATATCTTTGTGTTTACTGAGTACGGACATTAAACGATTAGGACAGGTTCATAACGCTAATAGCAAGAAATGGATACAAAAATGGTAATGCTTTTTGAGATTATTGGGAAGCCAATCTGGTAAGTTTGGTAAGTCTGGCCACTTTAATATTTTAATAAGGTTGTTTCCTTTTTGCATAACAAATAATGACTTCCCCTTTATTGTAAAGAAAAGAGTTTTTGATGCTGTGGCATTATATGCTGTCTTGTATGGATGTGAGTCGTGGCTGAATGCAGATTTGAAACCAATATTGAAACTATATAACTGGTCCCTTAAACATAAGATGGGAGTCTGAGGTACGACTTGTAGTGATCTTTGTTACATCGAGTCAGGGTGTCCACCTATACAAGCTCTTGTTAAAAGTAGACAAAGAAATGTTTTTGCGAATATGTACGCGGAGTGATCTAGGATGGATGATGACCCTTTAGGCTTTGCTTTGCGAATCGTACTGGACACGAGATATAATACCAAGGCTGATGTGTCAGATCGTATAAACAATACTATTGATGACTGTGCAGAAGCAATGGATACACTTAAAAATAACATCATGCATTCTGCATCATCAAGAAGAATTACCTACTTAAATGTGATGAATCCCAACCTAACAGTGCGATCTTTGTATATTAAAAAGCATAACATCAATGAATTACATAGAATAGGTTTTACACGCTTCCGTGTGTCACCTCACTCTTTAGCTATATAAGCAGGCAGGTGGAATAGGAGGGGACGCGGCCGTCTCCCGGTGGATGAGAGGCTGTGTCCTTGCGGCAAGATACAGACCGAAGAACATGTCATGGCTGATTGTCCCTTATCTAGTGATATTCGCAACGTGTATAGTATCAAAAGTATCTATGATTTATTCTCAGGAACAATAACAGATGATGATGTGTGTACAGCTATATACAAAATATTACGGATATATGCGTGAATCTTTAGGTTGAGTGAAGATTTATAATTTAGTTATTCATAATATGTATTCTTTTGTTGGACCATATGATATGTAGTATGTGAATTTTCTTTGTATTGGTGTGGTCAATAGAATATCTAATATTTATCTAATCTATAACATGAGTATTTCAAATCTTTATTTATACAACTGACTCCGTAACAAGGGTACCCCTAGTTTTATGATAATAGGTAGAATTACTATTTTTATGTTAAAAGCCAATTATAATGAATGCAAAATACTTGAAATCCACACAAATCAAATCAATAGCACCAGATGTACTGATTGTCATTATTAGATATTTATGTAATGTTGTGAAAGGTTCTTCAAAAATCGAATCTTTTATTATTTTTATTTTACATTTGTGCCTATAGCGCCTGTACGCAGTGACCTCCAGGGCTAGAATAGTAGGCCCTGGAGGTTCACTTGAAGGCTGCTATGGTTGGCCCTCGCCCGTTGGTGGCGCAGGCAGGATTTTTATAGTGACGCCTGTATTTGGGGCTCATGCCGCCCCCCTGTGTCCTCCGATGCACACGCAATCAAAGGTAGAGCTTATGGGCAGCATGTGGATGTTTTTAAGCCATTCGGTGGTGCAGAAAGATTTTAAGTGGATTTTGGTTCTCATCGAGGATCGAACTCGGGTCAGCGAGAACGCCACTCAGAGACGCTAACGACTCTGTTACCGCCTCCTTACTATGATGTTATGAAAAAATTGTTCTCTAACATAATTTCTAGCTTGCAAGGGAAATAAGTATTTTCAGTAAGGTATCTCTCTCTCCCATAGGTGGTGGAATTGTTTAGCAATGTGACCTGGACTAAAGGGGACCACAACATTCATGAATATAAATTGGTTGAGAACTGGCGCACTCCTTGGACTAGTATCTTCATCAATCTTCTACTCTACATAGCCTTCACGGTGAGCATTATTAATTCTGTATCACAATCTTTACTGCTAATAATTTTGTTCCCATAATTATTGTCTTATGGTGCTTGTATCGGAGTGTATCTTAAATTGAAGTCCAAACAAATACAATTTAATATTGATGCTGCCAAACAAATTTCACAATGCTTCATTGCAACAAATTGCTTTCAATAATACTTTTGGGCAATGACAGTAGGTAGAAATAGGAAACAAGTGATATTATTTGCTTACATTTGCTTACATTTGAAAGAGAAATCATAAGATGTCTGCATATACAAAATAAGGAATTATTGAAGGAGTGAAGCATATACAATATTCTCTAATCAATCATCCAGCAGATTATAAGATATTAAACAATATAATTTTTTCTCTCTCTCTCTCTCTCTCTCTCTCTCTCTCTCTCTCTCTCTCTCTCTCTCTCTCTCTCTCTCTCTCTCCTCTCTCTCTCTCTCCTCTCTCTCTCTCTCTATTATATATATATATATATATATATATATATATATATACTTAATACTACCTACATCCACCTTTCATACCAATCCTTGACATTATCTAGCCTCCTTTTAAAGCACCATAATGACTCCGCACTAACTACCTGACGACTGAGTCCATTCCAATTATTTACCAGCCTATTTGTGAATCAGTTTTCCCTATTTCTTTTTTAGATCTACGCTTTTACAGTTTGAATCCATTTCTTCTTGTTCTACCCCGATTACTAGCCGTAGGAAATGTACCTACATCTCCTTTATTGTATCCCTTTAACCCAGTGGTTCTTAACCTGGGTTCGATCGAACCCCAGGGGTTCGGTGAGCCAGTCCCAAGGGTTCGGCAGAGAGGCCCTCCGAAACACACTGCAATTTTGCTATTATTGTAATGCCAGATTATTCACTAGAGTAAAATTTACGTGAAATTAACATAAATTCAAGCATCGCGGTGGAATAAAAGGTATGTGTGTGTGTTCGCCCATCTCTCTCCCTTCCGAGTCCTTTCTTATTATTATTATCCAAATATAATCGGGAATTTAGATTTTTCTTTTTTATTAATAAAAATTATATCTATTCTTATTATTATCCAAATATGCACTTAAATTTTGAAACATTTTATTTTTTCATTTGTGTAAAAATAAAATGGAATTTATTCTTCCTGTTATCCAAATATATCTTGAATTTGGAAGCAATTTTTCTTACATTTTTGTATAAATTTAAATGAAATTTATTATTATTACTAGCCGCAAAGCCGCCCTCCGAGCGGACTTTTTGGCTAGCTCCTGCGGAGGGCTATTGGTGGGCCTTCGGCCCACCACCTGTGTTTGGTGGGACTTCGGCCCACCAAACACAGACTCTCCAGATAGCTCCTTCTAGCTTTCCTGAAATCATGGATGTAGAAATGTATGTATTAACGCCAACCCATTCACATCACCCCCAACCCATTCACTCACCCATTACCCATCACCCCCCACCCATTCACTCACCCATTACCCATCACCCCCCACCCATTACCCATCACCACACACCCATTCACTCACCCATTACTCATCACCCCCCACCTATTCCCTCACCCATCACCGATCACCCGCAACCCATCACCCCCACCCATTCACTCACCCATCACCCCACACCCATTACCCATCACCCCACCCATTCACTCACCCATTACCCATCACCCTACATCAAGGTTTCCTCAATTCTCGCAACCCACTTTTTTGTTTCACAATTCTCGCTAATAGGCTGCTAAAAAAAAGAAGAAAAAAGTGATCGGATCATCTCAGAAGTGGGCTTAAAATGTGCCCCTGGTCAAGCTGGTTCCAAAACTGTGCCATATGATGGGATTGTGCCAAGGGGGGCGTCACCTATCGCGGACACAACACACACACACACAGACACACACACACACACACACAGACACACTTTCGCTTATATTATTTTAGATTATCCAAATATACGCATGAACATTTTTGTGGTAATTGTTCTTTAATTTTTATATTAATTAAAATGAAATATATTTTTCTAAATATGCAAATATACTCTTGAATTTTGACGCAATTTTTCTTTCATATGTGTATTTTTTTTTCTTCCCACATTTGAGGGGTTCGGCATATGTGCGGAGGTTTTCGTTAGGGTTCGGCGCCTCTGAAAAGGTTAAGAACCACTGCTTTAACCACTTGAAAACCTATCAGATCGCCCCTTACTCTACGCCTCTCGAGTGAGTGTAAATTTAATAGCTTGCTCTGATAACTAAATTTACGCATCCCCTGTATCATTTTGGTCGTCTTTCTCTGCTCTGATTCTAATCTGAAATTTTTTCATCATAAATTCCATATGCCAACTGACTACCCACTCATTTAATTTATATAAGTCTCCCTGCAATATGTTTACATCAGACTGTGCTCTAATAATCCTACCTACCTTAGTATCATCAGCAAACTTGCTAATATCACTGTTAATCCCACTATCGTTGATGATGTCGTCGATGTAAATATAAAGTAGTAATGGATGCAAAACAAACCCTTGTGGAACCCCACTTGTTACCTGCCCCCATTCAGATTTAGAACCGTGAATTGTAACCATTTGTTGCCTATCACGACGTGTCCCGCAACCCTCAGACCATCGCAAGCGTGGTGGTTATCGTCCTTGAGCTCTCCCTCAGCGCTTTGGCATACTCTGACACGACAGGGATAGTGGGTTCTTGAGGAGGGCGCCCCGTGGCAAGGTCCAAATATCAGCCTTTCAGGAGTGTGGGTAGTCGCTTCATGCCGACTGGTCGATCCGCCGTGCTTCGCTGGCGTACCGAGAAGCCATTAGCAGTGTTGGCAGTGACGCTGCCAACCCAGTGACGCTGGTAATTTCTGCAGTATTTGGCCATTTCCTGTATCTGCGTCCTGTTGAAGCGCTCCACCCCGTCTGACTGAGGCCTCAGTGGGGTGGTGCAAGTCTTCTTTATCCCCAGCAATCGGCAACACTTCTGGAAGACCAAGGACTCAAAATCCCATCCATAGTCGGAGTGTAATTTATGCAGCACCACATAGGGCGTGAAGCAGCTAGTGATCAGCGCCTTAGCCACCGCCACAACCTTGTGGGTGGGGAGTGCGTATGCATCAGACCAATTGGTGAAGTAATCCATGACCACATAGATGAATCGGTTCCCCTGAGTTGTAATGAAAAGCATCCCGATATATCCACGGCAATCTTCTCCAGAGGCAGCGCCTACCCGGTAGAATTGGAGGGGAACATAAGAACATAGAACATAAGAAAATAAGGAAGCTACAAGAGGCCGCGAGGCCTACACGTGGTAGTTCCTGTTAACTCCTGTTAGCTCCTGGGGAGCGCGCGTCTTCCTCACAGGCCTACGCATACTACATCTGCACATTGCATACCTGCACGGTATGATTCATATCCACCCAGTAGAAACGTTGCCTCATCCTGCCCAGGGTATTTTTCTTCCCCAGATGGCTGCTGGTGACACCACTGTGGAGCTCATGGAGCAGATCTTGCCTTAGGGCGCACGGCACTGGCACCACACAGTAACTTGGCCGTTCCTGAGTTTTATCCTACCGCCGCTGCAACACACCTTTTCTCCAGCCGCAGCATGGCCCACTGCTGCCACAGGTGCTTCGTGAAGGGGCTTTCTGGTGCTACTTCCTAGCAATTGTGGCGTTCCTGGGATGTTTCCGTCCACGTGATCAAGGACGTGTTGGTCCCCATAGCTCCGGTACCAGAAACATTAACAGTTATCTGCTTCTGAATTTTGCAAGGTCCACATGGTTGCGAATTGCAGGTTCTTGATATCAGATACCAGAGCTGCACGCTGGACATGGTACAGTAATGCTTGAGGGGTAGCTAAGGAGATCGACCACATCCTCGTTAGTACTCGTTGGAGGATCCTTCAGAACTGCAGGGTTTACCGGAGTGCTGAGTTATTTGCGGCTGATCACAGACTTATTGTTGCTATATACATTAAGACTATATCATACACTTAAGCTTCATGTCAAGTCCAGAAGAATCTCAAGAAGTAACCATACTGTGTTTCATCTTGAGAAGCTGAAGGACTTGACATGTGCCCATGAGTATGGAGTGGCAGTCTCAAATCGGTATGATGTGCTCGGTGCCCTGGAGGACCCTGTAGAACTGTGGGATACCTTAAAACGTGAAACTCTCCAGGCTGCCAAGGAGTGTATTGGGGAGCGCCCTAGGTCAACACGTGGTTTTGTTTCGACGGAGACGCTGGAGAGTATCGGGGAGAGTCGCGCTGCCAGGCCTGCTGAGAACCAGAACCAGCACAGGGCTCTGTCACGCAGGACTAGAACCCTCCTGGGGAGAGACTGAGGATGTCGAGGGCCATTTGAACGCTAATGACCTACGACCCGCCTACCGAGCCCTGAAGAAGCTCCGTTCCAAGTCTCCATCTCGGGCGAGTGCTATCCGAGCAGCAGATGGGCGCCTCGTGTCAGACATATATGGGTAGATGGCTCGTTGTGTGTTGCCAGAACTCCTATTGAAGAAGTTTATACCTGGTGCCTTTGTTATTTGAATGATATTAATTGATTATGATTTTTCATTTGATTACAACTTGAATTGAGAATTGAAAACTAGTCTTATGACTTCACTATGTGATTATAGTATGAACACTTCTCGCTGCGGAGAGTACGGAAATGGGGATGAATTTAAGGGGAAGGGGTAGGAGTTTAGGTTAAGGGGAAAGGGTATGAGTTAAGGGGAAGTGCTGCCACCAGCTCAAGCGAGTAGTTCTCTGGTTTACTCCCTGAGCACGTGAATAGATATATATTAGATTTATCTTGGTAGTCGTGGTTGATACTTAGAATTACACCGAGTAAGGCTGACTCTTTTGGAAGTGTGGGGAAGTATTATCCTAACACGCGGAATAGTCACCTGGGGTTTTTGCAATAAACACAAGAACTATATTTGAAACATCATCCTATTTATTCACCATGAGACATTATTTCTGTTTGAGATCTTAGACACATACATAAACTCTAATTTGGAACGGGCAAGCTCTTTAGAGCGTAACCTCCCTCACAGAATCATTCTTAGAACTACCACCTATGTCCGTATCAACTGAGCACTATAGGTATACATGGAATATATATATATAGGGGAGAAAATGTGAGAGTAATGAGTTGGTGTGGGGATTCACTGTACCATGTGGCCTGGTTTCTGGAGAGGAAGGAGCGAGACACTCCCGTCGAAGCCTACAACGAAGTGTAGAGACGACTCACGTTAATAACACTTATAAGGATGGGGCAGGCCTTCTATGCGTTAGTGAAACTGAACTGTACCTATATATATATAGAAATATAGATAGATATAATATAACAAGGAAGGGGGGAAACAGGAGCGAGGTGCCGAGGTCTTACCTACAACGAAGTGTAGAGACGACTGACTCCTCTTGGTAGCTAAGGTGAAGTTGGGATGAAAAGGAATGTTCGAATTCTATGATATTGGCCTCTCCTGAAGAGCTTATAATCCCGAAATAACTAATTAAATAATGAAACTAGTGTACCTAAGAAAGGGCTGCCTATAATACAGTCCGGTTACTTTGATATAGAAGAATTTAATATGTTTAATCCAATAACCGAGGAAAGTGTTATTGAAGTTCGTGTCCAGTGTCCGAACACGTCTTTTAGAGTGGTGTGGTATGGAGGCGAACCATAAATTTGGTCGACTTTTAATTTAGCAAATAACTCGACTAACACATCCATTTATGAACGTGATCTCTCACTATGGTGACTATTTTGAAGGACATTAAGAATCTAGGAGTGTTCCTTGATCGGATAGGAGGGTGAGGGGAGGATGAAAAGTTTTGAATCCATTAGTTATCACTGATCGCGAAATAAGTATCCCACGAATGTTGACTCGCACGCGGAATGTCGGGGGGGGAGGGAGTGAGGGAAGGAAGGAAGATAGAAATGGCGGGTAGGAAGAAAGAAGATAACTTACACGAGAAAACTAAAAGATTGAATTGCTTACGGGACATAACCCGGGAATTATATGATAATAATTCCCATCCTATCTCTTCTGAATAACGGGCATTACAGTTGGACTGAGTACTTTGGGCAGTTGTTCACGGTGGACTCTCCAATTGAGCAGCTATATATACACACCACTGGATTACGGGCAGTGGATAGCGATCCTCCCATTGACGAAACCGCACCCTCTTTTGACGAAATCAGAGAGGCTGTAGCAAATTTGAGGGGTGGAAAGGTAGCTGGTGTTGGTAATATCAGTGCAGAGCTCCTCACAGCTGGGTGTGACGCCATGATCCGTGGGTTGCATGCTGTCCTGACTGCCGTGTGGCAATCGGGTACAATTCCTCCTGACTGGAAAAGGGGGCTGGTCGTACCTATCTGGAAAGGGAAAGGGAACCGTCAGGACTGCAACAATTACCGCGGTATTACATTGCTCAACGTGCCAGGCAAGGTGCTTGCCCATCTATTGCTGACACGGATCCGCAGCCATCTGCATAAGCATCAGAGACCTCAGCAGTCTGGGTTCACGCCTGGTAAGTCAACATCGGATCGTATCCTACCGCTTCGTGTCCTGGTGGAACGCCGACGTGAGTTTCGACAGGGATGCTTGCAGCCTAAGTTGATCTCAAGAAGTCGTTTGACTCAGTGCATCGTGAGTCACTCTGGGATCTTCAGCGATTGCGACTGGGATACCTGCAAGGACTATTGGTTTGATCACTGGTCAGTACTCTGGGACTGAGAGTGCTGTGAAGTCTAGGGGAGGTGTATTCAGCTTCTTTCCTGTTAATACAGGAGTGAGGTAAGGGTGCGTCTTTGCCCTATCACTTTTCAACACTTGTATGGAAACGGGAAATTGGGCAAAGTTGTAGATCAAAGTGATTGTGGAGCATCCCTCGGCAACACCAAGATCACTGATCTTGTTTTTGCCAATGATGCAATAATCTTTGCTGAGTCGCTGGAGGTCCTGGTGATGGCTCTCGAGGCGCTGTCTGAGGAGGCAAAGCCTTTGGGACTTGAGGGCCTGGTCTGTTCTGGGGAGAGACTGGGCTCAAACTCTGGGCTTCTTTTTGTTTTAATACCTTTGCTGGTGACTACTGGGGGTATTTGAATAAAACTATAGATCAAGAAATATTTATACACATGTGTAAAAACCGATAAATATTCATCCCTTGACGTATACGGCCACATCAACAAAATTTCACAAAATATGTTGTTACCTCATTATAAGGCACGAAACCAAATTTTAAATGAATTATAAGTATATGTACATAAGAATGTTTGAACAACCACTCGTATATGAACAATCTCCGAGGTCCACAAAAGAAATAAGAAATAAAAATTCTGGCGGTATGTAGTATCTATGTCCTTAACCAAAACGACTCTCTTGTTATGCAAACTGTTTACAACAGGTCGTAACGCGTCAAGAAGCTTCTTGTTAACGCGCTCCGCCAGCCCATTCGAGCTTGGATGGCATATGTCAGGGTCGAGGTGGCTATCAATTAATACATGTATTATCAATCTTGAGAATGGTAGGGAAGGAAATTCAAGGATATGATATCCCGAATATATTTACACAACACAAAGTGACAATAATTGGCTAGCAGCCAAATAACATGCACCAATCAATTAATTGCTTGTGTAACTAAATAATAGTGAGATCAGAGCAGGGGTATTTCACCCAATAGCTCCCTGTACTGCAGCTCAGAGGAGGAAAGATGCGGCAGTAATCTTCAGCAACGTAGGTAACACCTCAGACAGCTGGGAGTGTTTAATGGTGTCGGAACAGTTGAAGGATAAACTGGAAGGGAACTTAATTCTTCAGAAATGCCTTCAGGAATTTTGAGAACAGCAGCAGTGGTGGAAATGTTGTCAGGTTGAGAGCTATAGCTGTCTGCCTGTCACAGTAAAGCGGAACACTGGAATCACCTTGGCTAGACTACCTGCATACCACTGTACACGGGGGGGGGGGGGGGGGGGTTATTGATGTGGCCGATATACCATCACTTGCGAGGCGAACCATAACCGGCTTGTTAAAGTGGTAATCACCTCCTCAGGTACGACGGAACGAGGCAGGTGTAGTTCCTCACACATTCCCCCACCGAGGCATCTGCTGCACAGCCGATGACGAAGAATTGCTGCTGACCAGAAAAACATAAAAAAATTGTAATAGGCTGAAGTGCAGGAATCAAAACAAAGAAGAAATATTGCCGGCTGAGCAGGTCGGCTGAAATGATGTCTGACCCGGCAACATTAATGACAAAATTTATAGGGCTAAAGGCCTAAAGCCCATCGCAACGCTGTTATTTCTACCTTTGAATTTCTTAAGGAATATTAGAGGCTTGTGGACTGTGGTCTGATCCCCGCAGCGTCAGCAGCACCTGGCGGGTGGGGAGGCGGCGTCCGTGTCCGGCGTTGTGGTGACATCTTTCCGCAGCGGCGACGGAAGGGTGCTCCAGCACTGGGTCCAGGGGAAGGGCGGCGGGATATCCCAGCAGCACGCCCTTCCTGGTGGGCTCCTTCGGCACCAGGACAATGCCTCGCGGCTGTCCTGCTGCGATCTCCTGTAGGGTGGTGGCGTCAGCCCAGGTGGCTCCACGGAGAAAATAGTCTCCCGATAGGGAGAGATCAACCCGGAGCGCGACCTTAAGTTCGTCCTCGAGCCAGCGGACGACCTTGTACTGCGTTGCCTTTTGGTGGGCCGCGATCCTCCACTGTGGTAGAGGATCTGCGGGCGTGTGGGGGCCGGCCTGCTGCTTGGGGCGCTAGCTCTGCACGACAGTGAAGCCATCTCCGTCAGCTGGTGAACCGTGGCACCTCTTTGGAGTGGCCATGGCGGGAGCGAACTCGACCACCAGGCAAGGGTAGACAGCGGGGAGGAGGTCTGCTCTCAGCTGAGGTGAGGGGATTTCATTTCGTTCGTTCATACATTTATTGGTCACATAAAAAAACTACAAGAAAAAATAAACATGAATAAGACAAATAACAATTACAAAAAATAAATACAATAATATATTACAATAGTGATCAAAGCGGCTGAAGGGGAGCCGCCCATGTTCATGTTCAATTTACTGGCCAAGGAGACGTGCCATCTCCTCATCGGTGAGGTCCCTGTCTTCATCAAGAAGCAGCAGGGCGTCGTCAATCGTATTCTGTCCTGCGGTCTGTTGGTCGTCCGTGAACTGCACGTTGTCTCGTCCTTCTCCCCGACATGGTCGTAGAAGTGGGAACGGCGGTTAAGTGGCCTGGCGATGGGAAGGGTCCTTGGCAGGGCCTTTCCCTCCCTGAGCAGCCTCCTCACAAGGGAGAGGGCCGGCTCGTGTGAGATCGTCTCCTCAAAGGCCGCTGTCTCCTGTCACACCAGGTGATCGTAGGTGATCAGGAGGTCGACCAGGTCGGCCTCCTGAAACGTGTAGGTCCTTGCCAGTGTCTGGGTGGCCTGCTCGCAGCGTCGGGCAGGTGACTGCCCATGAGCAGCAGGCAGACTCGCCCTGGTAGCTGGCTTGGGCGCCATGGGGGGAAGGGCGGCGTCCACCTCCATCACCTGCTCCGGGCGGGGTGGTGGGTTCTCTCCTTCCTTCCTGGTCTTCCTCCTTTTCCTCTTCCGTTTGGTCCTGGTCCTGGGGGGCGGCTGCTCCTCAGGCGGTGGTGGCGGTGGCGGTGCTGGCGTCCGCGGGCAGGGGGAAGGCCTAGCGGCCTCCTGTCGCGGCTGTCTCGCCCAAGCGGACGGCTCAATCTGCGAAGGCGCTGGCGCTGGGATCCGTGAGCGGGGGGGAGGTCTGGAGGCCTCCTGCCGTGGTGGTCCCGATCCTGGGATCCGTCTAAGCCGTGCTGGGCAACGGCGGTTCCAAGCATGGTGCCCGGCGCCGCAGTTGGGACAACACGCCGCAGGCCTCTCACCACCACCTTGGAGGCGGCGGATGCAGGCCCGGGTTTCGTGGTCACCACAACACCCCCCACACAGTTCACTGCCGCGGCTGCACTGGCGCTGGTGGTGGCCGAACGCATGGCACCGGTAGCAGCGCATGGGCTCTGGCACATACCTTCTGCACTTGAAGCGTCTCCAGCATCCGAGGTCCAGCGAGGCGGGGACTGATCCCCGCAGCGTCAGCAGCACCTGGCGGGTGGGGAGGCGGCGTCCGTGTCCGGCGTTGTGGTGACATCTTTCCGCAGCGGCGACAGAAGGGTGCTCCAGCACTGGGTCCAGGGGAAGGGCGGTGGGATATCCCAGCAGCACGCCCTTCCTGGTGGGCTCCTTCGGCACCAGGACAATGCCTCGCGGCTGTCCTGCTGCGATCTCCTGTAGGGTGGTGGCTCCACGGAGAAAATAGTCTCCCGTTAGGGAGAGATCAACCCGGAGCGCGACCTTAAGTTAGTCCTCGATCCAGCGGACGACCTTGTACTGCGTTGCCTCTTGGTGGGCCGCGATCCTCCACTGCGGTAGAGGACCTGCTGGCGTGTGGGTGCCGGCCTGCTGCTTGGGGCGCTTGCTCTGCACGACAGTGAAGCCATCTCCATCAGCTGGTGAACAGTGGCGCCTCTTTGGGGTGGCCATGGCGGGAGCGAACTCGACCACCAGGCAAGGGGAGAGAGCGGGGAGGAGGTCCGCTCTCAGCCAAGGTGAGAGCCTGAGAGGTGCTGATCTTGTCCATGATGGTTGCTGACTTGCTGGTTGGCTGCTGGTGTCGTGGTGCTGATCTGTTGGCGTCCTCTGGATGTTGTGGTTCTATTGATTTGTAAAGGTTTATTGTACAATTAAAACATACAGCATTATATATATATATATATATATAATATATAATATATATATATATATATATATATATATATATATTTTATATATATAAATATATATATATATATATATATATATATATATATAGTACAAGCATGTACATAAATACACATAGTACTCCCAGCAAAAAAGTACAAACGGGCATCAGCCCGCCGGTGAGGAAAATTATCCGTCAAGCTAGGGGAGGGTCGCGTGGAGGCGTGGTGACGGTGAGTCACCTGCATCACTGATCCCCGGGCCCGGGTGTGGGTGATGTGTCAGCAGGGAGGGGGCGTTGCTCGCAGCCCCCCCAACATCAGTCTCTCGAGGTGTGGCGGACCATGAGGGCGGCCCTGCCTTCACCCCCACTCAGCAGCCCCCCACCTGCAGGCTGGGCGGGGGGGCCGGGGGCGGGCCCTCAGGGGGGCGGTGGCGGGGGACATGAGGTAGTGCACCAGGGGCGACGGGTGTGCATCTCGCAGTGGTCGCACACTTGCCCCTCGAAGCCCTCCTGCAGCCCCTCTCTGGTGCAGTAGCCCAGACGCACACGCTGCAGTAGTGCGCCTTTGCCTGGGTTTGCTGGGTGGGCCCAGTGGGTGGTAGTCGGTGGCTGCAGCGTACCAGGCCACCTGCCTCTTCCTGGCCTCCAGCTCTCGGTGTGTCTGGTGAGCGCAGTGTGCTGGGGCCCCGTCTCGCCTGCGCCTTGAGCTGCTGTAGGCTGGGAGGAAACGTGCATGGGACGCTGGGGCCGCTGGCGGCTCGCTTCGCGGCCGCGTCCGCCGCCTCGTTATCTCGGACCCCTACGTGGCTGGGGATCCAGTTGAGCCTGACACGCCTTCCCAGCGCGCCAAGGCTCTGCAGGCTGCCCAGGATGGTGGTGATGAGCCTCACGTTGTCCTTGGGATGCGGCTGTTGGAGGGCCTGCAGCCCCGTCCAGGAGTCGGTGTGTATTACCACAGTTGCTTCCCGGTGGTGCAGGGCCTGTTCGAGGGCGTGCTGGATGGCCACCAGTTCAGTCTGGAGGGTGGAGCAGTTGTTAGACGTCCGCCAAGACAGCTCTGTCTCACCCGTGGTGACGAACGCGGCACCTGTTCTGCCACTATCCGGGTCAACCGAGCCGTCAGTGAAGTATACACGGCTGTCCCGCTCGGCGACCTGGGCCATAGCCATCAGCGCGTGCTACCGCAGCTCCCGGGTGGTGCACATGGCTTTACAGGCAGGCAACTGCGGGGCGGGAACTCTGCGGCGGGGGTCCCAAACGGGGGCGGAGCATTGTAGGTGGGGGCGGGGACATCGGCCTCCTGCCCGGTCCGGTGATCCCGCGTGAATGAGGCTGTGGGGGCTAGCGAGGTGTTGATGAGCCACAGGGTTGCCGCGCAGGCACTCGATGCCCTGCGTCATGGCAGCAGGAGTCTCCTCTGCGCCACGCCCTCCACGTCGCGGCGGAAGACTCTGGCCACGCGACGGCCATGATGCACTGCACCCTGGTGGCGAGGGGCACCAATCTGGTCTCGCTCTGCATTACGCAGGCGCTGGACCATCTCGGAGCCCCCAGCATGGTCCTCATGGCTTTGTTCTGGAGCCCCTCGAGCCGCTCCTGCTGCCTGCGGGAGAGCGCGATGAGTACAGGGGCGCAATAATCCACCAGGGAGCGCACAGCCTGCACGTAATACAGCGGAGGACAGAGAAGGTGGCACCGGCTTTAAGCCGCGTCATGGCCCGCATCACGTTCAGCCTGGCCTGCGTCCTTTCCCCAGGTAGTCAAGCTGCGCCCGTGAACGACAGCCGCTGTCGACCCAACACCCCGAGGTACAGGTAGGAGTCGTCCAGGCCGGGCCGATGCCCTGGACGCGCAGCTGACAGACTGGGTTAGCTGCCTGATAGTCATGGCCCGGGAAACTTCTGCGCCGAGATTTTGAGGCCCAGCTCCTCGACTTGGCGGTGATGAGGTCGAAAAGCGCCGCTGCGTCTTGCAAAGCCTGTCACCCCGCCCGGTGACAACGAGGGCCAGGTCGTCGGCGTAGTGAGCAGGACCGGTTGCCAGCTGGAAGGGCAGGCGACCGCTCCTCCTCCATCAGAGGTTGAACAGGAACGGGCTGAAGATGCCGCCCTGGGGAGTCCCGTTACCAGTCCTTAGTAGTCTGATAGGGCCCTGGAACTGACCTCCCAACTGCGGTAGAGGACCTGGCTGGGCAGTTGGTGCCGGCCCTTCTGCTTGGGGGCGCTTGCTGCACGACCAGTGAAGCCATTCTCAATCAGGTGGTGAACGTGGCGCATTTTGGGTGGCAGCAGGGGAGGAGGCGACTTCGACCACCAGGCAAGGGGAGAGAGCGGGGAGGAGGTCCGCTCTCGCCAGGTGAGAGCCTGAGAGGAGCTGATTTCTTGCATGTGTTTGCTGACTTGACTGGTTGGCTGCTGGTGTCCGTGGTGCTGATGCTGTTGGCGTTCCCTGGAGTTGTGGTCTATTGATGTCAAAGGTTTATGTCATAAAACATAGCAGCAATAGGGCTATATCATATGAGTATATCCCTCTACCTATATGATTATATATGATTATTATATAGGATTATATTAAGATAAAATCAATATAATGATATATATATATAATAGTACAAGCATGTACAAAATACACATCAGTACTGCAGCAAAAAGTACAAAGCGGGCATCAGCCCGCCGGTGAGGAGATTATCCGTCAAGCTACGGGAGGGTCGCGTGGAGGCGTGGTGACGGTGAGTCACCTGCATCACTGATCACCCGGGGGCCGGCGGGTGTGGGTGATGTGTCAGCAGGGAGGGGGCGTTGCTCGCAGCACCCCAACATCACGTCTCTCGAGGTGTGGCGGACCATGAGGGCGGCCCTGCTTCACTCCCACTCAGCAGCCCCCCACCTGCAGGTGGGCGGCGGGGGCCGGGCCGGGCCTCAGGGGGGCGGTGGGGGCAGGACAGAGGTAGTGCACCAGTGGGCGACGGGTGTGCATCTCGCAGTGAGTCGCACACTTGCCCCTCGAAGTCCTCCTGCAGCTCCTCTCTGGTGCAGTAGCCCAGACGCACACGCTGCAGTAGTGCGCCATCTGCCCTGGGTTGTTGCTGGGTGGCGTCCAGTGGGTGGTAGTCGTGGCTGCAGCGTACCAGGCCACCTGCCTCTTCCTGGCCTCCAGCTCTCGGTGTGTCTGGTGAGCGCAGTGTGCTGCGGCCCGTCCTCGCCTGCGCCTTGAGCTGCTGTAGGCTGGGAGGCACGTGCATGGTGACGCTGGGGCCGCTGGCGGCTCGCTTGCGGCCGCGTCCGCCGCCTCAGTTATCTCGGACCCCTACGTGGCTGGGGATCCAGTTGAGCCTGACACGCCTTCCCGCGCGCCAAGGCTCTGCAGGCTGCCCAGGATGGTGGTGATGAGCCTCACGTTGTCCTTGGGATGCGGCTGTTGGAGGGGCTGCAGGCCCCGTCCAGGGGCGGGGGGGTATTACACAGTTGGTTCCCGGTGGTGCAGGGCCTGTTCGAGGGCGTGCTGGATGGCCACCAGTTCAGTCTGGAGGGTGAAGCAGTTGTTAGACGTCCGCCAAGACAGCTCTGTCTCACCCGTGGTGACGAACGCGGCACCTGTTCTGCCACTATCCGGGTCAACCGAGCCGTCAGTGAAGTATACACGGCTGTCCCGCTCGGCAACCTGGGCCATAGCCATCAGCGCGTGCTGCCGCAGCTCCCGGGTGGTGCACATGGCTTTACAGGCAGGCAACTGCGTGGCGGTGAACTCTGCGGCGGGGGTCCCCACGGGGGCGGAGCATTGTAGGTGGGGGCGGGGACATCGGCCTCCTGCCACGGTCCGGTGATCCCCGCGTGAATGAGGCTGTGGGTGGCTAGCGAGGTGTTGATGAGCCACATGTTGCCGCGCAGGCACTCGATGCCCTGCGTCATGGCCAGCAGGAGTCTCCTCTGCGCCACGCCCTCCACGTCGCGGCGGAAGACTCTGGCCGCGCGACAGGCCATGATGCACTGCACCCTGGTGGCGAGGGGCACCAATCTGGTCTCGCTCTGCATTACGCAGGCGCTGGACCATCTCGGAGCCCCCAGCATGGTCCTCATGGCGTTGTTCTGGAGCACCTCGAGCCGCTCCTGCTGACTGGGGGAGAGCGCGATGAGTACAGGGGCGCAATAATCCACCAGGGAGCGCACAGCCTGCACGTAGTACAGGCGGACGACAGAGAAGGTGGCACCGGCGTTAAGCCGCGTCATGGCCCTCATCACGTTCAGCCTGGCCTGTGTCCTTTCCCTCAGGTAGTCAAGCTGCGCCGTGAACGACAGCCGCCTGTCGAGCCACACCCCGAGGTACAGGTAGGAGTCCGTCCAGGCCAGGCCGATGCCCTGGACGCGCAGCTGACAGGCTGGGTTGGCTGCCTTGATAGTCATGGCCCGGGACTTCTGCGCCGAGATCTTGAGGCCCAGCTCCTCGCACTTGGCGGTGATGAGGTCGAGAGCGCGCTGCGTCTTGCAAAGCCTGTCACCCCGCCCGGTGACAACGAGGGCCAGGTCGTCGGCGTAGCTGAGCAGGACGGTGCCAGCCTGGAAGGGCAGGGCGACCAGCTCCTCCATCAGCAGGTTGAACAGGAACGGGCTGAGGATGCCGCCCTGGGGTGTCCCGTTCTCCAGTTCCTTGTAGCGGGATTTGTGGCCCTGGAACTTGACTCTGGCCCGACGGTGCTGGAGGTAGTCCTCGAGCCAGGCGAGCAGTCTTCCCCGGATCCCCTTCCTCGCGAGGGTGGCGAGAATAGCGTGAGGACTGGCCAGCTCGAACGCTTTCTCAAGGTCGAGGAAGACTGTGACTGTGGGGCAGTTGTTGGCCTGAGTCAGCAGGGTGAGGAGGCTGTCAGCTGTGCCCACGCCGCGGGTGAAGCCAAACACGTGAGGGTGGAGGGCTCCCACGCGCCACTGCAGTCGCGAGAGCACCATTCTCTCGGCTGTTTTAGCCGTGCAGCTGATGAGGGAGATAGGCCTGAGCTTGGTGGGCTCCCTGGGCTTGGGGATGGGCTGAATATCGGCCTCCTTCCACGCTGGTGGCAGGTGACCTGCCAGCCAAGACGCGTTGAGCGTGGCGAGCAGCGCGGCGTCCCCGGCAGGCCCGGCATGAGCGAGCATGGAGTATGTCACGCCGTCCGTCCCTGCAGCTGTGTCGCGTCCTTTTTTCCTTGCCGACGACAGTTCCTGGCGAGTGAAGAGGTGGTCCGTCACGTCAGGTTCCCCCCGCGTCTCCCTGACAGCCTCGACGCGGTGTTGTCGAAGCTGTTGCTGGAGGTGGCGTGTGCGAGGAGGAAGTTGGGCGCTGGAGCCTCGCGCGGTGAACACGCCGATGAGTCTCTCCGCCTCTCGGTGTGGGTGTGGGTGGGCGGCCGGTTGGTGCGGGGCGGCACCGGAAGCCGTCCTGACATTCCTCCACAGCTGGCCGAGGGAGGTGTGCTGGTTGAAGGAGGCGCACCACTCCAACCACTTGGCCTCCCTAGCCCGCTGAGACACCTGCCGAGCGCGAGTCACCACATCCTGCAACAGCCGCAGGTTGGTGGGGTTGGGCTGTCGTTTATACAGCTTTCTATGCAGGTTAACTCGGTGGTTGTGCTCCCTGACGTCCTCGTTGTAGAACCACCAGTCGGGACGGTGGCGGCGGCCCGGAGAGCACTTAGGAATGGCTGCGTCGGCTGCCCTCTGAAGGGCTGCCGTGAGGTCCCTCTCCTGTTGGTGCAGGTCGTCGGGTGGCTCGTAAGTGACCCACCACTCGTCAAAGGAAGTTTGAAACTTGCCCCAGTCCGCCCTCTTGATGTTCCATCGCGGCGAAGGGCGTGGCGGGATCGGCGGCGCCGCTGTGAGGGTGGTGAGGGTGGCGTAGTGGTCACTGGTGAGCTTAGGGTGCACCTGCCACGATGCGCTGGCCGCCAGGTCACCCGACACCAAGGTAAGGTCCAGTCGCCCCCCCCCTCCGGACGTGGGTGGGCTCCCCGGTGTTGAGGAGATGGATGTGAGGGACCTCCTCGAGCAACACTGCTAGGTGACGACCCGTCAGGTTGGTTGCCGACACTGACTGCAGGATGGGGTGGTGGGCGTTAAAATCGCCCGCCACTAGGAGGCTAGTGTGCGATGCCATGGTGAGCAGCTCCCCTGCCTCCAGTTGGTGTCCCTGGCTCCTGTACAGGTTGTACACAGTGAGGTCGAGTCCTCCCACGTGCAGCTCCACCGCCAAGGCCTCCACGCCATCTCCACAGTGCGCCGGGTCGGTGATTCTGCGGTGAGGGATGGCGCTCCTCACCAGCGTCACGCAGCCACGGGTGCCCTCAGTGGCAGGGAGCGAGTGGAGACTGTAGCCCGCAATGCGCCACTTAAAGTCAGCAGGTGTGAGCGTCTCCTGTAGGAGAACCACGTCAAGGTCCTCCTCGAAGATGGCCTGCAGCACCTGATGTTTCTTGGGGCGGAGGCCCTGGGCATTCCACTGCAGCACCTTGAGCCTGGGGGCGGCCGCCGGCGGCGCCGCATGGGGGGTGTCGTTGTCAGCGTGGTCCGCGTGGACGATGGTACTCTGCTGGGAGGAGGGAATGCTGGCCTGGATCCCTCTGTGGTGGTCGTGACTGACGGCCGCCGTCATTGATGGCTGATTCAATCTCCTCCGAGGAGGAGGGCGTCAACTTCCTCCTCGGTGGCAGGGGCGAGCTCCGGGCGGTGGAGGAGCCTCCTCATAACATGCATCATGCGGACGAAGATGCAATCAGCAATTGCATGCGTCTCCTCATAGTCTATCATTTTTGATTTGTAAAGGTTTATTGTACAATTATAACATACAGCATATATATATATACAGTACAAGCATGTACAGAAATACACATAATGCAGCAGCAAAAAGTACAAAGCGGGCATCAGCCCGCCGGTGAGGAGAGTATCCCGTCAAGCTACGGGAGGGTCGCGTGGAGGCGAGGTGACGATGAGTCACCTGCGTCACTGGTCATACGATGAAACGTATGTATTTTTATTGACTGTATATACAGTAAAAATAACATAGTAAATGAACAAACAAAAAATTACATCAAAACATAATAAAAATAAAGTCGTATACAATCAATGCAACTCATGGAGGAGCTGGCCGTGAGTTGTTGACATGGCAAACAGTGGTCAAATTAAATATTGATTTCATTTTTTACACTTTCTACTCTTCTCTGATCTACCGGTGTGAAACTTCACTCAAACCCCAGGTACCTCACCACTGCGATCGTCGAACGGTGGGCGGGCATCCCTGTCACCCGGCAGGGTAAGGCCAAAGCTGCGATGCAATGCAGCGGCATACTCCATGCCACCACTCTTCACCGCACGCATCATGTAGCCGAGGGCCGGCTCATGCGATACGCGAGCCAACTTCAGCTCTCTTTCCTGCTTTAGCAGGTGTTCGTACTCCAGTAGAAGGTCCCACAGGCTCTTCTTATCAAGAGTGTACACCTTGTGCTCCATCTGGGACCCCGCATCGACCTGAGCGGGGCAGGACTGGGTCGCAGCGTCACATGTCGACGGCTGCAGCTCCTCCATGGGCGGCGTCTGTTCCCCCACGGGCTCACACTGGGTCGCGACGTCCCGGCTGGTCACCGCTGGGGCGTCATCGACAGGCTGCTGCTCTACGGGCCCACATTGGCTGGCGGCATCACGGCTGGGCGTCACAGCATGGCATTGCTGCGACTCCCCGCCGCACGCCGCGGGTTCCAGCGGGGGTAGGTCTGGCGTCGCTATGGGGGCCGGGGCGTCATCCTCCACATCCACCTGGGGCGGGGTGGGGGGATCGCTCTCGGGCCTCGTCCTTCTCCTTCGTCTGGGGCGCCTCCTCGTCTCGGGTGTGGCGGTGTCCTCATTCCTTGGTGCAGGGGCTGGGGGCGGTGGACAGGGCGGATCATCGTCTCGTCTCGTCTGCTGTCGTGGGGCCGCGGAACCAGCGATCCTCCTGAGTCTGGCAGGGCATCGGAGGTTCCAGGCATGGTGTCCAGCGCTACAGTTGGGGCAACGCGGCACGGGACGTTCACCGCCCTCCCGAAGGCGGCGGATGCAGTCCCTGGTGGCGTGCTCTCCACTGCAGACGCCGCAGAGCTCCTGCCGCCGTGGACACTGGTCTTGGTAGTGTCCAAAGGCCTGGCAGCGGAAGCAGCGGACAGGTTCTTGTACATACTTGCGTACCGTGTAGTTTCCCCAGCATCCAAGGTCAAGGGTGGCAGGGAGATGTCCTCGCACTGTCAGCTTGACCTGCCGGGTAGGCAGTAGACGTCCGTGGCCGGCGTTGAAAGTGCACCGCTCAGCATCCTCCACGAGCGGGTGCTCCAGCACAGGGTCCAGGGGGAAGGCAGTGGGGAATCCGAGGAGAACACCTCTCCTGCTAGGCTCCCACCTCTCCAACACGATGTTCCGCGGCTGGCCATCCGCTACTTCCTGAAGGGTGGTGGCGGCGGCCAAGTGCGCTCCCCGGAGAAGAAAGTCCCCGGCGGCAGAGATGTCCATCCTGAGAGCGAGTTTGAGCTCGCTCTCCAGCCATTGCACGGTCTTGAAGGGGCTGGGGAAATCGTCGTGCTTGACGAGTTTCCAAACTGGGATTGCAGCTACCGTGGATCCACACTGGCGTGGAGGGGCCGCTCGAGGGGCCTTGCTCGTCCTCGAGCGTCTACCCTGCACGATGTAGAAGCCATCGGCGTCCATAGGGGCCTCTTGTATCCGAGCAGCGGCCATTATGGGAGCAAGCTCAAGCTGCTCAACCACCAATGGCGAAGCGGAGAGATGGGAGAGCGGAGAAGACCCGCTCTTAATGTAATGTAACACTGATGTAGGAAGAGTAGAGTAATCCACAGGGCGGTGAGTAATCCACAGGGGGATGAGTAATCCACAGGGCGGTGAGTAATCCACAGGGCGGTGAGTAATCCACAGGGCGGTGAGTAATCCACAGGGCGGTGAGTGGCGATAGTGGAGTAAGTTACTCTAACACCGCTGGGCAGAGGGGTAGGGTTTTGACTGAAGACGCGGGAAACCACACTGAGGGAGCAGGGGCCGCGCTGAATGCGCGTGAGGCCGTGCTGAGGACGCAGGAAGGCATCAGAGGTTGCAGAGGCCGCGCAGAATGCGCATGAGGCCGCTGAGGACGCAGTAAGGCGTCAGAGGGCGTAGAAGCCGCGCAGAGTGCGCATCAGGCCGGTGAAGACGCAGTAAGGCGTCTGAGGGGGCAGGGGCCGCGCTGAACGCGCATAAGGCCGGGCTGATGACGCAAGAAAGCATCAGAGGGGGGCACAGATGGTGCCAGGATGGGAGGGGATAACCTTTAAGGTGGCAGCTACACATGAGTGTAGTTTTTCTCTCAACCTATAGCTCAGCGAAGCGAACTCCATAATGGAGGCTAAGCTTTTTGCCTTAGGAGTGTTAGGACGAATGAGTCTTATGACGCAGGTCCTTCCACTAGGAGAATTGTGCCGGGTACTGGGTGGGGGCCTCGTGTGTTCCCCTGGTGAACACACGGATGATGACTGATGATAGTCTATCAGTTTAGCTTGTATATATATTCATATTGCATTTTATATATACAATGGTTATAACAATCATATGCTGTTTTATCAATATAATACTGAACATAAAGTATTGAAAAACATATGTAATGGTAAAAAATTATTAACTCAACAATATGGCACAGTAAAGTGTGTATATGGTAGAAGGTAGTGGCGAACTGGAATAAATTTAATTATGGAATGAACAAATAACACAGTATATTCTATAACAAGCGAGACGCTAAAGAAGAAAAACTGAAAGTTAGAAAGTAGACTGAACTATATTGGTTACAGAGTAAACTTAATTATATTGTGTGGCTACATGTGTTCAGGGTTTCCAAGAGACTGGCAAATTATGAAAAAGATGATATGATTTTGAGAGATGAGAGAGATACGAGAGATCATGGGAAGAAGTTGAAGAAGGCCCATGCAAGAAAGATATCAAGAAATATAGCTTTCTATATAGACCCATTGAACTGTAGAATAACCTGGATAATGAGGTGGTACATGCCATGAATATTCAGAACTGCAAAGCAAAACTTGAAAATGGTCGTTTTTGAGACGGGACAGCACGAGCATAGCTTTTTTCCTGTATGTTACAACTATAAGTCTTTCCAATGTATCAAGTCACTTTGGATGTGGCCGCCTAAGGCGTATGACCGCTAGCTGTGCTGCCACTTCACCCCCCCCCCCCCCACCACCATCAACTATAAACAATACTCCTCTATTAAAATTACTCTCCCTCCCTCCCTGACCTCAGTGACCTGGAGGGAGGTCAAGCGTGGTGACCTGGTCACACTACTTGACAACGTCGCACAAGTACTACATCACTTTTAGAGATGTGTACAAACTCATTGTTTTTTATCTTTAGAAAACGAATTCTTCGCAGAATTATATGGTCTTATCATATAATTAAATGTACACAGATTATTTAAAAGTTTTAAACTGATTTAGAAGTAGTTGCCCAGCTAACCATCACCGGCGGGCCTATGTAGGCTGTAGAGCGGCGAACGGGGGCCTCCGGCGGCAAATGTACCTCCGTCAGCCCTCCGAAGCGGGCCGCTGCTGTATTTTCAGACGGGAAACTGTACTATGTTGAAAATTAATGTACAGAATTTGAAGAATTGAATATTTCTATGTGTAAACATTTTGAAACAACAGTTATATGATTATCTTGATGTAGTAAGACATCAGTAGTGACAAGCAGCGGCAACTTGACGTCAATCCTCTGGAGGCCCGCTGGTACGTATTTGTAGGTGGGAAATATTCATTTCATATTATATATATTAACACAGTAGTATAAATAGTATCTCAATATCGGTACCATCACTATTATTAGGCCTGTTCAAGCTATTATAAATTGTTATATAAGTTTTTATAATAGTTTATAGAAATTATCATATATCAGTTTATTTCAAATATTGCCAGCTTGATCAGCAACACCCAGAGATACATATAAATAAAGATGAGATATACGTCTACATAGGAAGGAGTTTACATGGAAAAACGGTATCAGTTAGTATCAACACATATCTGATATCAATACGCAATGGTACACCTAATAAGGAATATGTAGTTTATGTAGTTAACATGGATAATATCATGATTTAGAATATAATATTATTTGAAATTATTTCCCAACTATCAATGCACTAAACTGCCAGACGTACGATAGCCATTACAAAGGGCCGGTAAAAAATTCACAAAAGGCGTAAAGCGTCACCCTTAACCAGTCGATAACACACTGAGAACTTAGTTATAACATGTTTTCGCTCCTTCATTATAACGAAATAGACTGAATACTATAAATAATTGCAGTACGACACGTTTTTTTTAGGAATTCCTCGCCCGGTGAGTGAGTGAAATGAAATCAGTTAGTGACTAAACGCACAAGTGGGTGGATGTTGTTATGTTGCTCGCCGCATCCTATATCCTTCTACATGGTTGTTCAGTGTTCCACGTACACCAGCATGTAAACCCAATAACGAACATGTTTTTGTTATTATGAAATAAACAATGTCCGTAGCAATTATGATCTCCTTTTCATCGTATTACTGGATAACGACATAGGAATATTTCTAGTTAAATGTTCTAAGCATATTGCATATATACATAGTAATGTTTTTAAAGTAATCGTCCAGACCATTTCCTCATTCCTGATTTGATGTAGTTAGAGTATAGCCATTATCGAGTGTATCAACAATATGTTGTCACTTCTTGCATCCAGTCAGCCGTTTTTGAATAATCCGCAATCAAAATCTGTAAATTCCCCGAGCTTCGAAAACGCTTATGGCAACTGGCAGACGATGCACCACGGCTCGGTGACGTAGCAAAAGGGAGGCTCCTCTTCCCGCGCTGCTGTGTGTGTGTGTAGTAGTGTTTGTGTGTGTGTGTAGTAGTGTGTGTGTGTGTATGCGTGTGTTTGTGTGTGTGTGTGGTGTGTGTGTGTGTGTGTGCGTAGTAGTGTTTGTGTGTGTGTGTGTGTGTGCGTAGTAGTGTTTGTGTGTGTGTGTGCGTAGTAGTGTGTGTGTGTGTAGTAGTGATTGTGTGTGTGTAGTAGTGTTTGTGTGTGTGTAGTACTGTTTGTGTGTGTGTAGTAGTGTTTGTGTGTGTGTGTAGTAGTGTTTGTGTGTGTGTAGTAGTGTTTGTGTGTGTGTGTGTAGTAGTGTTTGTGTGTGTGTGTGTGTGTGGTAGTGTTTGTGTGTGTGTGTAGTAGTGTTTGTGTGTGTGTGTGTGTAGTAGTGTTGTGTGTGTGGTGTGTGTGTAGTAGTGTTTGTTGTGGTGTGTGTGTGTGAGTAGTGTTGTGTGTGTGTGTGTAGTAGTGTTTGTGTTTGTGTGTGTGCGTAGTAGTGTTTGTGTGTGTGTGTGTGTGTGTGTAGTAGTGTTTGTGTGTGTGTAGTAATGTTTGTGTGTGTGTAGTAGTGTTTGTGTTGTGTGTGTGCGTAGTAGTGTTTTGTTTGTGTGGTGTGTGTGTGTGCGTAGTAGGGTGTGTGTGTGTGTGTAGTAGTGCTTGTGTGTGTGTGTAGTAGTGTTTGTGTGTGTGTAGTAGTGTTTGTGTGTGTAGTAGTGTTTGTGTGTGTGTGTGTGTAGTAGTAGTGTGTGTGTGTGTAGTAGTGTTTGTGTGTGTGTGTGTAGTAGTGTTTGTGTGTGTGTAGTAGTGTTTGTGTGTGTGTAGTAGTGTTTGTGTGTGTGTAGTAGTGTTTGTGTGTGTGTGTAGAAGTGTTTGTGTGTGTAGTAGTGTTGAACCTCAGCAGGCTCCGCTAACACCTGTTCATCTACCTCGTACATATAGGGTTGGGCTCCCATCACAATCTGGTTCGTTTTCCTCATATACGCGAGCAGCGTCATTTAGTTCGGTCTCAGATTAAGCATCGTACTCTAGATCTATCACAGCGACAGATTCACTGTCTGACACCGAAGTAAAATCGCTCATCATAACATTTGCCGACAGGTCTCACAGAGGCAGACGAGTGTTGTTTACATTGGAGCGTCCCTTGTGTGACGTCATCAATAACATGTGTAGCCCTGTTGGAGGGAAGAAAAAAAAATTCGCGCGCTTTTTACAAAAGTCGTATTTTTACGGAAATAAGGCCTGGAAATCAATTATTTTTGGTGGATTAGGTGTTTTGAATGTACATTCAACATAATTAGGCAAAAAAAAATTGGGTCTGGACAATTACTTTAAGTGTTGAACAGCACATTAGTCTATTAATCGGCTAATGGGCTGTGCAACACCCCTTAAAACATAACTATATCTGCAATATACTTAGAAAGTATAACCATAAATATTCCTCAATCAGTTAATATAACAGCGGCAAATGGTCATATGCTCTACGGCGGGCCGCTGGGAGCGGCCCGCGGGGAGCCTCTGAGCAAATTCTCAGCGGCCCTACGTCGTACACTTCCGTTGGGCCGCCGATAAGACATACGGAGTGTCTCCGGAGGCCCTACGTCTTTGTGTTTGCTGGGTAATAGTTAACAATATGAGACAGAAAGAGGGTTGCGGCGATGATTTGGCATATCCACTAATCCCGCCAGCCACACCTAATGTGACTTGGTATTTTAGAAACACTATAGGTAAATACAATTATGTAAGATGCACACACACTCCCGCTAAAATGATCAACGCGATCACCCTCGCGCTGCTACCCGGCCTGCACACAACGCGCACACACACATGCACGCACATTCTCACCAGGGCGTAACATTTCCTCATAATCTAGTATCACTGAATGAAATGACAACACAATAAACTGTAAATAATATCACAATACATATATAGTTTATCTTTGGTGAGCAAATTTACGTGATATGGTGCACCATAGAAAACACTGACCTTAGCTAAAGGAAGACTAACACAAAAATAAAACGGCCATACAATTTTCAGTCACTAATTTCAACCTGGATAACAGCAATGCTGGTGGACCAGATGAGATATCTTGCTGGGTATTATAATTATGTGCAGAATAACTGTGTAGGCCACTTCATTTATAAATATAAAAGCTTATAAGGTATGGTAAATTACCAGAGACCTGGAAAAGAGCAAACACAGTAGCCTATGTACTATTATTTAATAAATGGAATAGACAGAACTCTATAAGCTAAATACCTTTCTCGTTGGCAAAGTGTATACATAGTGCGTAAAATTATGGAGATCATTTGAAGAAATTGGTTACATTGAAAAAAACTGATATTAGAAAAGCAATTTGGATTTGGGAAGGGAAGATCATGCGTTACAAATCTACTGAGTTTTTTTTATCTGGGTATCAGAAAGATTACAAGAAAGGAATGGATGTGTGGAAAATATTTACCTGGGTAGGGATATTGGAAAGCTTTTGACAGATTCCCTCATGATAGACATTTGGAAACTACATTATAATGGAGGAATTCAAGAACATTTATTGAGATGGATGAAATATTTATAGTGGGAAGGAAAATGAGAACAGTGCTACAAGGAAAATTCCATCTCTAGGAGATAAAAAGTGGACTATCTCAGGGCTCAGTATTAGCAGTTTTAGCACCAATCATGCTTTCAATCTATATAGTATACATGATATGCAGGAAAATGTTGCAGAAGGAAGCTATATGAATATATTTGCTAATGATGCCAAAATTTTAATACATGTTATAAATAAAGGATGCTGCAAGAGATTGCAGGATGAATCGGATAAATAAAATATAAAGATAACTGATATACAAAAATACCATTTTCTTTATAGATCAATGGAATGCACTAGCAATGGAAGGGGTGTGTTTAAACAGTATATTTTAATAAAGAAAAATATATGATAATTGGATATTATAAGACGGGACATTACGATATTTATTCAATCCTGTAAAATTTATTTACAAATAGGTAAATGCTAATAGGTTAATAGCTGACTATTAATTATATTCTTACATTTCACCTATACTTTTATTTCGCTCTACCAACCATGCTTAGTCACAAATGTCCACACTCTGTGAGACATCAGATCTGCACAACCTTCCTTACTGGTTCTCTTAAAGCTTTCATACAACCCTGTCCACACATCCCACCAACCATCTATTCAACTATAGTATCCTTCTTTTCACTCTCACCTACCCTCTCCGGGGGTTCAAATCATCTCAAGGTAGCTATGCTCACCATTTCTACTACTACTCATACTCTACTACCACCTCTCTCACTATTCCATAGTTAACTCCTACCCTATTGATCATACCAAAGTTTATATATACATTATCATTATTCTCACTATTCATTCTTTTCACACTACATCCATCATACAGGTGACACATTTCCACTACTAAAATCTTAGACCTCTGGCATATATTCCACGTCCAGGTCACATTTGCATATGTCACTGTCAGAACTGTTATGCTATCCCTGAGTACTTTATTTACTTCCGTACCCAATGTACTTTTTCTCACGTGACCCAATGATCCTTCCTTGTAGGGCTCTCTCTTTTATCTTCCCTTTCGTGCTCCTATACTTTCACAACATACCTGAATTTACTTACTTCTTCAATTTCCTGCTCATTTAACATTATTTCACATTGTTTCTAGGCTTCAATGCTTATTCTATACCGCCCTACACACTCAGTTGCTTCACTTTTCTTTCCTCAAAAAACATTGCCTTGCTGTTAGGAATATTATCTTTAAAGTAATCGTCCAGACCCATTTTTTCTTTGCATAGTTATGTTGAATGTTCATTCAAAATACCTAACCCACAAAAAATAATTCATTTCCACGCCTTATTTCACTAAAAACATGACTTTTGTAAAAAGCGCGGGAAAAACAACAGCCACATTCCAGCCTTGGCGCGAAACTTGCTGGCGACGTCACAGCAGGAAGCCTCCCAGCCCCGCCCGAGACAGACACACGGAGACTCAGAGAAAAATACAGTTCCCGAAGAATCCCAGGTGCTTCTGATATATTTTTTTGTGCGACACGGCACATACTTGCATCCTGCATGGGCACAGCAAGAAAGCTGTGCCCTTCCCGAGAGCTTAGCACCCATTCACAACCCACACGGCGACGATACATGTGTGCAGACGTGTCGAGCGGCGGGGAGCGGCGGGTAGTAGCGAGCCCTCTCATCTCGGTGGCCTCGCTACTACCCGCTACTACCCGCCGCTCCCCGCCGCTCGACACGTCTGCACACATATATCGTCGCCGCACAGGATGCAAATGGGTGCTAAGCTCTCGGGAAAGGCACAGCCCCCCCGCTGCACCCACACAGGATGCAAGTACATGCCACATCGCACAAAAAATATATCAGAAACACCCAAAATTCCCCAAGTACTACATTTTTCTCCCAGTCTCCGCGCATCTGTATCAGGCACGGCTGGGAGGCTTCCTGCTGTGACGTCGCCGAGCCGTGGTGCGTCGTCTGCTGATCGCCAGTTGTGTTTTGAGAGCTCGGGGAATTTACAGATTTGGAATGCGGATCATTTAAAAACGGGTGACTGGATGCAAAAAGTGACAACATATTGTTGATATACTCAATCATGGCTATATTTTTACTGCATTAAATCAGGAATGATGAAATGGTCTGGACGATTACTTTAAGGTCTCTCCTCACACAAACAGCATTAAGGCTGATTCACGCTACACCATCACGGCAGCGTTTCGTCAGCCGTGCCTTGTATTCACACTATTTGTAACGGTTCTGTCATTTTCGGCAGATCGCGCTCAACTTTTAAGCAGGCATTGGTGCCTCAGAGGTTATGGTTGAAGAAATTTGCATTAATAGCATTTATGTTGGATGAATATGAGGAGCTGAACTCTCAAAGGAAACTATTGTAGGTGTACAATGCCTTGAGAAAAAGATAATCATCAGCACGGCAATATTTCATCACGTCAAAATAATTTTTCCAAGAAACCGTTAAAGTAATCGTCCAGACCCATTTTTCCTTTGCATAATTATGTTGAATGTTCATTCAAAATACCTAATCCACAAAAAATAATTCATTTCCACGCATTATTTCCCTAAAAACATGACTTTTGTAACAAGCGCCGGAAAAACTACAGCTTCATTCCAGCCGTGGCGCGAAACTTGCTGGTGACGTCACATTCGGAAGCTTCCCAGTTCTGCCTGATACAAATACACAGAGAATCAGAAATAAATATAGTACTTGAAGAATCTTGGGTGTTTCTGATATTTTTTTTTGCGATATGGCATATACTTGCATCCTTCATGGATACAGCAAGAAAGCTGTGCCCTTGCAGAGAGCTTAGCACCCATTTCTGACCTATTTGGCCATGATATGTGTGTGCAGCACCTGGCAGTGGCGGGTAAGAGAAGCCCGACAAGACAGTGTGTTTCACACCGCGCTCCTCTCACCCGCCACTGCCAGGTGCTGCACACACATATCATGGTCAAATAGGTCGGAAATGGGTGCTAAGCTCTCTGCAAAGGCACAGTTTTCTTGCTGTATCCATGAAGGATGCAAGTATATGCCATATCGCAAAAAAAATATGGTATCAGAAACACCCAAAATTCTTCAAGTACTATATTTATTTCTGATTCTCTGTGTATTTGTATCAGGGCAGGGCTGGGAAGCTTCCGAATGTGACGTCGCCGAGCCGTGGTGCGTCGTCTGCTGGTCGTCAGTTTTGTTTTGAGAGCTCGGGGAATTTACAGATTTTGAATGCGGATCATTTAAAAACGGGTGACTGGATGCAAAAAGTGACAACATATTGTTGATATACTCGATCATGGCTATATTTTGACTGCATTAAATCAGGAATGATGAAATGGTCTGGACGATTACTTTAAGGGTCGGAACGGTGTCGTGCTGGAATCGTGACGGTGGCGGACTGTTTGGTGTGAATACGTCCATTTGTTTGCATGTAAGACATTTTAATGGATGTGATGCGACGGTGGCGTGATGGTATAGTGGTATAGTGGCCTTTAGTCTTGTTCAAAATTGTTATCCTATGAATCAAGGGTGTCCATTTATGATTGAGTTGGATTTTTCATTTATCCTGCTATCTTAATGTCTTTCTTTCAGTTTGGAGGAAGTGTTGTGGCTAGTACCCTTCCAGTTCCTTCAGGAATATTCATCCCAGTATTCAAGATTGGAGCAGCATTGGGGAGGATTGTAGGAGAAACAATGGCATCAACTTTCCCAAAGGGCCTGAGCTACGGGGGACATAATCACATGATCATACCTGGTGGGTAGCATACCTATTGGAGTGATTTTATTATTTAATACATGTATACATATTATGTACATGAATCCGAAAAGAACCCATCCATGAAATATATTGGCCTATGTGGGTAAGGTATAACATTATAACATGATACATATGCTGTATAGTAGACCAGCCAAAGACCAAAATTGTGACTTTTACCTGCATTGAATGTTAATAGCCGGCAACCATTCTAAATCAATCAGTCATAGGTCAAACATAAATCCTAGGGTGGATGCGACGAAAAATGTTGACCTTAAAGGTAATTTTAAGGTAATTTTGTGGCCCAAAAAGGTCAAATTTCAAAAAGTCATCCAAATATAGTCATGTTATATATCACAAGAAAGGTATGGTAGAGACAGACAGTTTGGTACTATTTTTAGGTCAGGATATTGAAAAATAAAAGTAGGCCATGTAGGTCAAAGTTCACCCTAGTATTTGTGTCTGACTTATGACTGATTGATTTAGCATTTGTGCCGGCTTTTAATATTCCATGCAGGTAAACGTTTTTTTGAAGAATTTTTATTTTTTGTCTGGTCTACTTTAGAATTATAATAAACGAATATTTTCTTTTACAAAAACAATTGTGTATGCAATATGTATTTGACAGATATAGTGTTCATTCTGATGGATCACAACAATCAATATAACCTCAGGGACAGGCATTTGTACATTTCAGATTATTTTTGAAGCAGGTGCATCTAGCAGTCCTGCACTTAGTTTTGCAAGAGCAGGTCACAAGTTCGTGTCAGCATATGTCCTCTCACTGCCCAGTTGTATGCTTTTCCATCTAGAATTGTTTCAGTTGTGCTGGGTGCATACACGCCAGATTCTGTCCAACTGTCATCCAGCCCAGCACTCTCCATGTGCTGACCGATCGATTTCAAGAAGTTGAAATAGATATGAAGGCCACCCATCAGAAAAATACATTCTCAAACTTGGGATTTGCCCACACAATGTCCTTGCCTCTGCTATACGTACAATAGTAGATCTGCCGTGATAATGGTGTATTTCTGTCCCATGTGCTTTGAAATAGCTATGAAGCGATCGATCACTGTTGTGATAGCATCAATATCATCCGCTGGTGCCTGAAGAATGGGCAACGTTCCTGCAGTAGTTGCTGCAGAGTCAACAATGCTTGTGGCTTCGTTCATTGCTCTCCATCCAGGAACAGATGGATCATCTTTGTCATCACAAATCCTGGACACCAAGCAAGTCAACTTCTTCATTCGTGCCGTCTGTCTCTCTTCATATTTCGTTCCAAACCAATCTACCTTGGTAGCACCAGTGTATGATGGTGATGGTTTGTCTCCTACTGGCATAATAGCCTGGTCAAGTGTCTGAAATGACTGTAAAAAATCCGGTTTGATTGATATTGATCTCTTGGTGCGTGTGCTTTCATTTCTCTGCTGCGGTACTGGTCCTCGCTGCCACACCAATATATGTGTGCAGTGAAACGTGTTTTTTCCATTTAAAGTTGCGTCCAGCACATAAGTATTGATGCATGAGCAGTGGATCATTCGCTCTTTGATATTGTCAGGATTGTACACGTTGACACGTTGACATTTTTCATAATTCATTGCTGAATGTTTTGAGCTATCGACGTATCGATTCTTCAAACCATTGAAGATATCTAAAAAGCCCTAAACCAATATATTTTGGTGTCAACTTTCGTTTCTTAGTCACTTCATACACAATGACTTGCACAATGATGCACACAATCTGCTTGATACTATTGTTTTCTTCAATTCCCTCATGAATATAATCCACATCACTGAACAGTAAACGCAGAAATATATACAAGCTGTTTGGGATAGCTTGTGCAACATGTTCTTGATCAAGTCCTTGCCAACTGCTGGAATGACCTGGACTGTCTGAGATCTTTTCAGATTTTCAGTGCCACATGTAGCCTACCATTTCTTTATAGATATATCCTTGATTAAATCCAACAGTACCAACATCTTCATTTCCTGTGGATTCCGATTCTGAGGATAAACCACCACGTTGACCACTTTTTGTCAATGCCTTTGACAGAATGAGGTTAGAATTTTCACCAGGATAGATTATTAGTGCTCTATTTGAAAGAGGTTTGACATATCCTGCCTTCGAACCGATCATTTTCTTAACCTTGCCGTAGAAGGTTGTATTTCTGGACTGATAACTCTTACGAACAGGGATGTTTCTCTTAGCACACATGTCCTGGTATTTGCGCCACACATCCGTCACACACATAATTATTACCTCTTGAAAGCCCAATGTCCAAATTAGAGCACAACTTCATCAAACATTCGTCCATATCTGGTTCAACTTCTCGAGGCGTTCCTTTAGTGCGTCGTTCGAATGTCACTAAACAGAGCAAATGATACAGGTCATCAGCTGCCATCAAGTCAATCGGTTGTACCCAAAAACGAGAAATGTAGCCCCTGGAAACTGGAAACACTACCCACATAAACACCCACAACAAACTAATCACCAATCACATCTTAACCCCTGCTGTCGCTGTAACACAAGCACACAATGTTCACCACGAATAGGACAACCTCCACTGTCGCCCCCGAAAGTTAGGGATTTGTTAATTAAAAGGTATTGAAAGAGATTTACAAGTCTGGTAGGCTACTTTGCTTCCTTTAAAACTCGCGGTGCAATACAGTCTGGCCCGGAGGATATGTTAATTTTAAGTTTATCTATGGTTTTAATTATTGTGTCCTCAAGAAATTCGCAATATCTCAATGAAATTACGTTACTTTGATCGCAGTCATAGTCATAGTCATTTAATACTGCAGTCATCTCAATTTCATTATTAGTATGTTAACTGTTTTCAAGGCAAACTGGACCAATATTAATTTTGCTGTGATAACTTTCTTCTTACGCACGTAACAGAAAAATTCATTGGGGCTCAATTTACTGATACTTGCATATAAAATTCAAGATCTTTGTTACTTTTCATTATCAAATTTTTCGTATCGCGTCGTAGTAGTTCGAACTCTATTGTGTTATTTACATTTGGAGATGGTAATTATTTACGGTAGGCCCATTTTTTGTATAAAAGACCAAATTCAATTTGGCTGGTCCACCACTTGGGTTAATCTTAATATTACGTGAACTTATTATACCGAATGAAACACTACACTACAGCATAATTCAAGATATTGTTATATATCCCCTATGATTCGTCTATATTCGATTAATTTGATAAAACAGTCCATTTTTTAAAAATCGTTATAAGTCTTGCAAAGTTACCTTGTCTATACAGGAAAATGTGTTCACCGCTAACACTTTCCCTGTACACTTCGAGATACATAATCAAAGGACACAATTCTATGATCGGTAGTCCCAAATTCAGGGTCAATATTCACATTTTTACCAAATTGACATTTGTCGAAAAGACACGGTTTAATATGTTTTCACCCTTCGTGGAGTTGTGAACATACTCAATTAAAGAACTTTCCAGTAAATAGCTATAGAAGTCGTGACCCGAATGAGAGTTTAACGGATTCCCCTAGGAAGTAACGGTCAGGTTGAAATCACGAAGGATGACAAAATCAAACGTATTAATCAATTCAATTTATTGGTCATATAGCTGGTTATCAGCGTTAATATTGTGAACTGAGTGTCTATAGGTGAGTCTGATTATAATATATTTCGAGCGGATCTTCAGCTGCAAAAATACGAATCCACATTATCAACTTTCTCGTAATTTATGACCGTAGGATGAAGGCTGGATTATACGTATATTAATACTCCTGAGCCTGTTCTATTCGCCCTTTCACAGCTAAACATTAAGTAACCATGCAAATTATATTCCGCCAAAAAGAATATATTTGTAGTATTCAACCAGGATTCTGAGATGCCAATAAAATTATAACCTTCAGTCGTAACAAGGGCTTCGAGGTCTGAATATTTATTTCGGACTTCGATTAATTTGATAAATATAATAGGCTCCAATGCTTCTGAAAAAAATCATCTTAAGTCTTAAAAAGTTAGGTACCTTGTCTATTATGGAATATTATTTTGTTCATCGCTAACACTTTTCCTGTACACTTCGATTTTCATATCAAAAGACATAATTTTATGATCGCTAGTGCCAAATTCTGGGCCTATAATCGCATTTTTTACCAAATCGGCATTTGTCGAAAAGACATGGTCCAATATGCTGTCACATCTCGTGGAGTTGTGAGCATACTGAGTTAAGGAACTTTCTAGTAAATCGCTATAGAAGTCTTGACCCAAATGAGAGCTTATTGGATTCCCCCAGTAAGTAATGATGTTAAAATCAGTAAAGATGACGCAATCGAAATCATTAATAATTTCAATGAACTGATTACAATTAAGATTACAATGCAAACCTCAAATACGCAAAATAACATGTCACAGTACCCCCACAGAAGCTCAATAGAATCCTTATAATTGCAGTAAACTTAACTATATTATTTAAGCCCTAAACCCTCAATACAACTCCATTGATACATAAACCGTTATCAAAAGGTTTAACTAGTACAAGAAGGTAAACATCACTTAGCAATTGATCCAAATAAGAATAAACAGTATTCTACTCACAACATTGCCGGCGCCAGCTGTACCGGGGGTAGTCTTGGACGCCAGGTCCAAGAGATAAATAACTCCACAAGGTATACGTAAGCGTAGAGGTCAACTTGGGAACACGTCTATACCAGTGCATCCCAGTAGCCTGTCTTACAGTCTGAATGATAGTTGATAAATTGTTCAGAACCTTTCCAGTGATTCGACTCTACTCTTCAGCTGATACCTTCTCCTCACTTCGCCTATTCAAACTGTTACAAAGGGAACTCTACAAATTACATTTGGTTGTACGTAGTTACTCACAAGATTACATATCAACTATACATATTAAAGTAATATTTCCTGTTAATACACTAAGTCACAAATGACAATTGTTGCTACATGAACATAAGCGAATACAAAGAATACTGGTCAAAATAACACTGGAACGCAATACACAATAACAATACGAAAACGGGAATGAATGGCATGATAGGTAGGCTACAGGGACTTAACAAAACTCAACGCGATGTCATAATCGTATTACATTCCCCCCACCATAGGAACGCATACTGTTCCTCAACTGGAAGAATAAATACAAGTGTATGAACATATATACTTACCTTCATATTTTGTTGACCCTCATATTAACCATTTTTCTTTTGTATCTTATCTTATTTGGACATCTCTGACATTACCATCCAAACTAGGCATAACTTTACTCTCTTCAGCAAATTTCCAAGTACCCTTCAGTGCGTTAATGTCTTGCACTAACACAATATCTCCGACTATTAAATGTCTCCTCTCACAATGCCATTTTTGTTGTATGATTTAAGTTGGAAAGCAATACATCATCCACCTCCTCCAGAAGGAATTTACAATTTTTGTATTAATGAGTTTCTGTCTAGTCCGTGTATTAACATTGCGGGTAAATAATCCTTCTGGTGCTTGAACGCTGGCACGCTCCAAGACTCACGCTGGTATTGCAAGTGAAACCCAATCACGAAGACGATAGGGATCGGGACAATAGTTCCAGAGAATGTGTTTGGTATAATAGGTTGTCTCGAGCTTGCAAGTAGTATCAGGTTTACAAACCCGTGCGATAAATATATTGATGATATTATTCAAAAGAAAGAAATTAACTTCCGTCAATCCCATTATAATCTCTTGTTTCTTATAACTTTAAATTTAACTACTACTTGCATTAGTAATGCTGTTTTCAATAGTAAGAAGTGGTAAGAAAAGATTGCACGAGGTCTGAGCGGTTGGTTATGCTGGTAAAACATGGCAACGCCAGGATGGAGCACGGATTAAACAGCTTCCTGCCTTACTCCTATCTATCCCCATACAGCCCTAACACCGTTTTATCAATCACTTTCCCAGCCATGAACGAAGAGGTCAGTAAGCGTGAGTGTACCACGTTTATAAAGGAAAGTAATATAATTTGTTACTCACCGGGGTAAACCACACAGCAAATTTGGGAGCGAAGCGGAGTAACGTCAGTCAGAGAGCTTCACCGAGAGGTGGCACTCGAGCCGCGCCATTTTGGACTATGAACCGGTGGCACCGCCAAGCGGACGGGGGGGCGCATGTCATAATATCATTACTGTGCACGGTGTTGTGCCTTTTCAATACCCGCAAGACGCAAATATATGTAGTATTACGTTAAAATAATGAAATGAAAGGGTAATGATGGATGTATTTTTTGGTTATTAAACCTTTTGTTCCTTTTATATTTCATACCGAAGCCCCGCCATTCCAATAAATTGTCTCCAATATCAATACCCTCTCCCCCCCACACACATTTTGTTTTGTCTAACAGTCACAACGATGGCAAGTGAGTGAATGGGTGATGGGTGAGCTAGGGAACTATAGTGTCTTTTTTTTTAACGCAGCGAAAATTCCATTCTATCTTAAGGTCTCGTGCTTAGAATGATGCCCATGTTTGCCTGATAATATGGTTAATTTACTATCATAAAATACAACTGAAATTTAGAAGAAGTGTAGTATTCCCTTCCCCTGGCATCAAATTTCAGTCAGTAAGCAGCAAGGGGTCAGGATTTTTCACCACGTTGAAAATAAACAACAGAGTATAGTGAGTGAGAGGAAATCGGTGACTGTGTTCATTAATGCTGATTGCCACACATGTATCCATTCCTCTGCTGTTGGTTTTGCCTTTTATATTACGTATGTTCTCTTATTTTTATCCTAACCTAATTATGGATGGGTGTGGGGTGATGGGTAATGGCTGAGTGAATGGTTGGGGTGAGGATAAGGGTGGTAAATGGTAGGGTGATGGGTAAGGTGGGGGTGATGAGTAAGTGGAGTAAGGTGGGGGTGATGGGTAATGGGTAGTGATGGGGGGGGTGAGGTAATGGGTGAGTGAATGGGTGTGGTGTGATGGGTAATGAATGAGTGAATGGGTGGGGGGTGAAGGGTAATGGGTGAGTGAATGGGTAGGAGGTGATGGGTAATGGGTGGGGGATGATGGGTAATGGTTGTGGATAGATTGGTGGGTGAGTGAATGGGTGTAGGGTGATGGAAAATGGGTGAGTGGAGGAATTCCCTCCCTTCTTTGATTCCTTCTTTCTTTCCTCGTCAGTTCCTCTTCTAACTCTCTTCATCCCTCCTTTTCTTCCTTACTCCTTATTCCTCCTTTCCTTCTCTCATATATCCTTCCTTCCCTCTCTCCCACCTTCCATTTTCACCCCATCATCACCAAAAGGAGGTGGGATTCGACCTGTCGTCCATATAAAAATGGCGCGCAATGTTAAATCCCCCGAGTGACACCTCGCGGTGAAGCTCTCTGTGTCAGTACATCTGCGACATCACGTTTGGGCGCCTCAATGCCTGACTCGGTGTGTTGTGGTTTGATGACGTCACCTCAGTCTTATATCTCCATTTATTCCTTACTATAGGGTTTTACAAACTCTTAATGCCTCCCATAAGACGGTTTAAGTATTCCCATTATAGTTGTATGGTACAGGAGGCCTTGACAATGCTTGAAAAGTGTAAATAATGGAGGAAAACAATAACGTCTAATACCATCTATGCAAACATGTTACACTGTATTTTTTCTTTCGTCAAGCTAATTCATGAGAGACTTTTAGGACAGCTTAACATCAATATCATAAATTTCACCGCAATTACGCATTATTGTAATGATTTTGATGAAAAATTGCAGATTTCGTTAATCGCAGTTTCGCGGGACCCCCCCCGCCACCCGATTATTTTTTTGCGATTGTTGGCAATAATCTGGTTATTCCCACTGGAAAGCTGGGACTTGCAATGCGAAAAACCCGCTGTAACACGATGTCGAACCCCATCGGAGTCAATAAGCAATATGGCCGTTAAGTCATTTGGACAAAGATAAGCAACTCTAACAGTATATGAACCAGTATTCATACCTATTGGCCTTTCATTCAAGATATTTGCAATCTCAAACATTACTGAATCCAATTCACCAAATGTTAATGCAGTATCTCCAATTATTCTTGTCATAACCCTTTAAACCAACTTTACCATTGCTTCTGAACATCCATTCTCCCAGGGAGAATCAACAGATTTTGTAAGGTTCCACTCTATTTCCCTTTCTCGACCAAATTGTGACAATTTTCTCTGTTCTTCAGTCAAGCAACATACCTCCTTACATGCTGATCTAAGTTGTGAACCATAGTCCGAATACATTGATCGAGGGAAACCTCTAATAGCTATGAACCTGCGAAGGGTAGTTTTGAGACTGTCAGCATCATACCCTTCGACTAAGTCAACAATATGATGCTCTTGTGCTGAGACAGTATATTACAACTCCATATACTTTCTTTTTGCATCTCCTCTTAACTGTGTCCTTTATCGTTAAAGGCCCAAACAAGTTTAATGCTGAATGATAAAAGGCAAGTGAAGGTTTTAGTCTCTCCTCTGGTACAGGTCCCATGCTCTGTCTTATCATTTTCTTTTCTAACATTTTGCATATTATACATTGAGATTTAGTAGTCTATATCAATTTCCTGGCTTGAGGTATCCAAAATCTAGCTTATAGTTTGTATAAGTAGATTCCACTCCTCCATGATCTCGATCATGAACATCCTTGATGCATCAATCAGTCATCTTGTGTTTAGTGGGGATTAAGATGAAAGTTCCATTGTTGTAATTATTTTTCATCATTGCAATTGCATTGTTGCAATTATTGATCCCATGGCACATACAATATTTTATCCTAACAAAATGGACTTAGTCTCTTGAACCTTGCTTGTTACTTATTTTGTAATGGAATTTGCGCATGCTTGATCCATACTAGGGAGTAGGCAGTCAGACACCTGCCGCCATGGTGAAATACTCCCGGGAAGGTACTTACGGGGGTTGAGGCGGTGCTGCAGACTTGTCATTGAAATCTCCCGTGTCCTCTCTTTCCATATTCCTTAGTGTCTCAGATACACAAGAGAGTAGCTGCAGCCTGCTCTTTAAAGACAATTTTTCTTACTACTCACACTACACTACATGCACTTACATCTCTACACTATCTTCACTCAAAATTTTCAATATGGCTGTTAATCGCCCTGCCTCGGAGTCCCTAACTGGGGAGAGGACCAGAAATATCCCCAGGTCGGACCGTCTTCAAGATGACGACTCGAGGTGTCTTGATACTTCCTCTAACCTTCTTTCTTTAAACTTATGCAACATTCGCGGTCTTAGATCTAACTTTCAATCTGTGGAACATCATCTCTCCTCTTCTAAACCTCATCTTCTTTTCCTCACCGAAACCCAGTTGTCTGTGAGCACTGACAACAGTCCCTTTTCTGTCTCCTCTTACTGTCTCTATTCTCATTTTCAATCCAAAGCTGGCTGTTGAGTATATGTGCGCAACGACATCACTTGCTCTCGTGCCCACGGTCTTGAATCTTCTGAATTTTCTACCATCTGGCTTCGACTTCAATGTCACTTTCATACTAAATTTATATGTGCTGTATATCTCTCACCTAACTCTTCGGACTATGTAAAATTCTTCGACTATTTAACATCAAAAGTGGAGCACATCTCATCTCATTTTCCTTTAGCAGAAATTTCCATTCACAGGGATTTCAATGTTCACCACCAGAATGGCTATCATCTTCTTTCACTGACCAACCTAGTGAACAAGCCTACAGCTTTTCTATCTTCCAAGACCTAGTAGAGCAGCTGGTGCAGCACCCTAACCGTATTCCTGACCGCCTTGGAGACACGCCCAACATTTTTGACCTTTTCCTAACTACTAACCCTTCTGCTTACTCTGTGAAATAATTCTCTCCGTTGGGTTCCTCCGATCACAATCTTATTTCTGTAACCTGTCCAATCGCTCCGGTTCCGCCTTCGGGACCCACCTAAGCGGAGGTGCTTCTGGCATTTCAACTCAGCTAAGTGGGAAGATCTAAGGGAGTACTACTCTGATTTTCCATGGAATGATTACTGCTTCCATGTCAGAGACCCATCTCTTTGTGCAGAGCGCATAACAGGTCATAGTCTTTGGCATGGAGGCGTACATTCCACAAACTTTCTCTAATCCTAAAGTCCGTCAATCTTGGTTTAACTTTGCTTATTCTCATGCTGTCCGAGATAGAGAGGCGGCTCACAGACGGTACCGTAACCACCCATCTCCTGAAACTCATGCCCATTATATGTATGCCCGTAATCATGCCAAATCTTTACTTCAAATTACCAAAAACTCCTTCATTCATAGAAAATGTCAAAATCTTTCTGAATCAAATTATTTTCGTGAATTCTGGCATCTACAGTAGCTAATAACATCCCTAACCATTTTTCTTCTTCATCTTTCTCTCCTATGCTTCACCCAGATGGCTCCATAGCTGTCTCATCTATTTCTAAAGCTGAACTCTTCGCTCAAACTTTTGCTGAAAATTCCACTCTGGTTGATGAGGGGCTTGTTCCTCCTTCTCCTCCACCCTCTGACTATATTATGTCTGTTATTAGGATCCTTCGTAATGATATTTTCTTTGCCCTTTCTGGCCTAGATCCTCGGAAGGCTTACGGTCCTGATGGAGTCCTTCCTATTGTTCTCAAAAACTGTGCTTCTGTGCTTGCACCCTGCCTGGTCAAACTTTTCCGTCTTTGTATATCTACTTCCACCTTTCCTTCTTGCTGGAAGTTTGCTCACATCCAGCCTGTTCCTAAGAAGGGTGACCGTTCTAATCCTTCAAACTACCACCCTATAGCTTTGACTTCCTGCCTTTCTAAAGTTTTTGAATCTATACTTAATAAGAAGATTCTTAAGCATCTATCTGCTCACAATCTTCTATCTGATCGTCAGTACGGTTTGCGTATAGGGCGGTCTACTGGCGATCTTCTAGCTTTCCTAACTGAATCTTGGTCATCCTCCTTTAGGGGTTTCGGTGAAACTTTTGCTGTTGCCCTTGACATATCAAAAGCTTTTGAAAGAGTCTGGCACAAATAATTAATTTCCAAACTACCCTCATTCGGTTTCTATCCTCTCTGTACCTTCATCTTAAGTTTCCTTTCAAACCGTTCTATTGCAGTTACTGTAGACGGACATTGTTCTTCTCCTAAATCTATCAATAGTGGTGTTCCCAAGGGTTATGTCCTATCACCCACTCTCTTTTTATTATTCATTAATGATCTTCTAAGTCTAACTCAAAGTCCTATCCACTCCTACGCTATTGATTCTACCTTGCATCTTTCATCTTCGTTTATTAGACGTCCAACTCAACCGGAACTAAGTGTGACTCACGGAGTGATGCCACCGAGCGCCTAACTTCTGATCTTTCTATAATTTCTGATTGGGGCAAAGCAAACCTTGTTTTGTTCAATGCCTCAAAAACCCGATTTCTTCACCTATCTACTCGACAAAACCTACCAGATAACTATCCCCTCCTCTTCAATGACACTCAACCATTTCCTTCTTCTACAATGAACATTATTGGACTATCCTTTACTATAAATCTGAACTGGAAATCTCACATCTCATCTCTTACTAAAGCATCTTCTAAGAAGTTAGGTGTCCTGTGGCGTCTGAGTCCTTTTTTTTCTCCCTCCCAGCTGCTTGCTCTCTACAGGGGCCTTATCCGCCCACGTATGGAGTATGTCTCACATGTTTAGGGAGGATCCACTCATATAGCTCTCCTAAACAGGGTTGAGTCAAAAGCATTTCGTCTCATTTACTCCCCTCCTCTGACTGACTATCTTTAAATCACCGCCGGAATGTTGCTTCTCTTGCTATCTTCTACCGTTATTTTCTTGCTCACTGCTCTTCTGAACTTGCTAACTGCATGCGTCCCTCCCTCCCGCTGCCTCGCTGCACAAGACTTTCTACTCATTCTCATCCCTATTCTGTCTATCTTCCTAATGCAAGAGTTAATAAGTATCTTTACTCTTTCATCCCTTTCACTGGTAAACTCTGGAACTCTCTTTTTTTTCAATTTTTCTACCTTCATATATGACTTAAATCTTTTCAAGAGAAGAGTAACAAGACACCTCCCGAACTAAATTGGCCCACCGCCTTTTTTTATTATCTTACTGTCTTCTTTATAGGGACTGGCAACTAAGCGGGCTTTGTGTTACCTCTTTTTGTTGTGCCCTTGGTGATCCTTTGTGGTGTTAATTTTTTTTTTTTTAAATACCGTTACCGCATATTTCTACTGATCTACAGGGCCGACATAAACAAAAAATACTTAAGTATAAGGAGGACTTACACTTAGTTCCTGTGCTGGAGTACTTTACTGAGCAAACTGGTTAAGTGTATCTTCCCAGTTATGCTCAGCGCTCGCTAAGTAAAGAATTTAAAGGAAAACTTCAGTAAATCATCAAAGTATGAAAACAGGATAGTGCAAAAGAGAGGAACTTTTAAATTATAATAATTGTCAGTGTTACCGTATATATGGTTGAAGTTCATATGTTAACAACGTAAATGGAAGGTAATATGAACTTTGTGATGAAAGATATGGACCAAAATGTGATATTCAGAGGGCAAATTATGATTTTTGTTTCGGAGCGGCAACTGCAGGGTGGCGCCATATTTGTTTATACTTGGCAGTCCATCCCGTGCAAGGATATTATATATCTTTCTAATATCCTTGATCCCGTGTACGCAGAACTGAAAAGTTTTTAAAGGACACCTTTAGTGGGGTCATTTCATATCCTGTCAACGGCATTCATCAAATGCTTAGCTTACCCTATGGCCCACTGGGGTGGCTATCATAGTTGCCTCTAAACAAGTGATATATATGATTACCACCAAACATTTCTATGCGAAGATACTGATGGATTTCAATAGTATACCAATAATACACGGTGATTTGTAGATACAGTTGTCCCTTTGGGTATCTGTATCAAGACATAAGGCAGGAATGTATACAGGAATACAAATGGGCAAATAAATTGGACATGTAGCTGCTTTAGATAAATGCATTTCTGGACACACTAAATGGTGGGTATAATTTCGATATTGAGCACTAAAAAGCTAAAAAATGTACTTACATAGCTGAATGTTATTTCAGCCAGAAACGGTTAGAATAGTTAAAATAAGAGTAACGAGATGGAGCGTGCTCGTTTTCTATACATTTTGATGTCTTACGAATGATGGTAACATTAAAAATCGTCCGAAATGCCTCATTTTGCACTTATCCACCTCCTCCCTAACAATCCTAGGGACCCGTCGGGGAAGTGGAAAGGAGTTTTTATCGGGGTAGTAGATTATGTGGATGACGTAAAATATATCCGGTAAAAACTCTTATGGGATGGCCCTTAACTCAAACTCAGCCCTTATAAGGCTGAAAATGCATTAAAAATATATAATTGATAGTGTACGGGAAATACCTACTTATTCTTGTAAAAATCTCTCGTTAAATCTTTACAATGGTAAAACTGCTGCTTAATACAATACATGGACGAGTTGTAATTGTATACATCCGACGATTTTTAATGTGACTTATCATTCTTAATACAAAAAATACATGGGAAGAGAGCACTTCTAACCTCATACTCAATTCCTGGTTGGAAGTATCAATTACCAAAATAGTACTAACCTAACCTCACTATAACCTAACCTACCCTTGCCAATAATCTCTATGCGAGATCTAAAGGCGGGAAAGGACTTGAAAATTTTACCAGGGTTAGGTTAAGTTTTATTGAGGCTAGGTTAGTATTTTCTTTTTAGGGGGGGTGCTCGCTAAGAGGTTATTGGTTAGGTTAGGTTATAGCGATTCACTTTTTTTTTTTAGTTCCAAGGGGGAGTTGTTTAGGCTGGTTGGGGGGTATCTCTCCCCCACTTCATAATTACGTTTTAGAGGTATGTGAAGGGATCTGTGAAGGTCTGGAGAGAAAAAAAAATACAAATAAGGGCGGGATAGGACTCTAGAAATTTACCCGATTAAATCAATACACACACAAAAATTTCAGGTAAGCAAAGACTCTACCTAGAAATCAGTGGTGTCCAATAACGAAAATGTACCAAATGGGTAATATAATGACTTGTGACGGTATATGTGCAGTTTAAAACAATATATGATTGGTGGTTTTAAATCTAAACGTTTCGTTCTCACCATAAGGAATATTTCTAACCTGTATTACCGCTGTCGGAAATTAAAAGCTAATATGTAGATTAGGTTTGGTTAGGTTAGTTAGAGAGTTAGGTTAGGTTAGTTAGAAAGTTATATCAGGTTAGTTTGATGGTTTGATTAGGTTAATATTTGATGTTTTTACAAATGGAGTGTTTTTTCCCGTCAAAACGTCTAAAAAGTTTAGTAGAAATTTGTCATCACTTCTTCGAATGGCAAAACACTCACTTTTTTTTAGGCTTGTACAGTAAAAAAAACTATTTCCATTAGGGAAAGCATCACATATTAAGCTAAAAAAACTCAAACTTCTCTTTAAAATCTTGCAAGTCATAAACTACACTTTTTCCCGAAACTGCATATTTTCCCGAAACTGCATATTTTCCCGGAACTGCATATTTTCCCGGAAGTGCATATTTTCCCGCAACTGCATATTTTCCCGGAAGTGCATATTTTCCCGAAACTGCATATTTTCCCGAAACTGCATATTTTCTCGAAACTGCATATTTTCCCGGAACTGCATATTTTCCGGAAACTGCATATTTTCCCGAAACTGCATATTTTCCCGAAACTGCATATTATTCCTTCGCGATCCAGCCTGTACCTTTTAATAAGGTCAGCATCATCATATATATCCATAACGTCTTTCTAGGCTGTACATTTTTGACCTCGGGAGGGATTATTCCTTGTTTTTGTGCGTCCATCTTGGCCTAGTGAAGACTTGAGTGCTGGAGAAAAGACTTGAGCATGCCCATGAAGGACACTTAACTTTGGTACCTGTTAAGCATACTTAAATCGGATAAGCATTTTGGGTTAAATTACTTGTGCATTTCTTAAATATTTAAGTGTAAGATCAGCAAATTTTCGTCTGCTAAGTACGCTTAACAATACTTATCTTTTTGTTTATGTCGGCCCTGGGGATGAAGAACTGACACCCCTGAATGAATGCTGACGGATTCCACCTATTATTATGGCGGTAACTCTAATGAGTTTCCTGTACGACTTAAATTTGCCGATTTCAAGCATCCTATACTCCAATGTATCGATATTACTTATTTTAGCTGTGTTGATGATAGTCTTCTCCTCAGGTTTCAAGGGAAATATATTTAGTTGGCCATTGGGTAGTTGGGAGTGTTAAGAAGGCTGGCCCACTTTGCCAGTTTGATCTCGGGCCAATATCAACAGAAAGATTTGGCCGGGTCATCAGGTCCGCTATATTGACTTAAGTAGAAATCCAATGCCATTAATCCTTTGAGGTGGTTTCTTTAATTTCGGAAATTATATTTGTTACGTAAGTTTCAGCTTGGAGGGGTGTCCTTTATGATCTATGCAAATATAATCAAAAGAGTCAATCAGATGATACACTTTAAGCCCCCTTCACATATTCCATAATCAAACCACGATCGCGCCACTAACTTAATCATTAGCGCTATCGTTAAATTTTACAACGATAAACGCCGACCACGATAGCCTCACAACAATGTCATGCTGCCTGTAGGTATGTGTCATGACGGTGGTAAGATGGTCATGATGGAGTCATGATAGCTATAAGACTAAGTCACGAATGGAAAATACCGGTTATTTAATCGTCATGATAAAGCCCCGGTAACCACGATAGTGCCATGACGGTGGTATGGACGTATCACGATAGCTTCAAGAGCTATAGGAACATGCCCCACACGGGAGGGGGGGACGGGGGGTGATGTAGGCGGAAAAACGGGTGTGGGTGGTGGGTGGTGATTGCGAAAGAGGGGGTAGGGGGGAAGGTGTGAAGAAAGGGGAGGTAGGGATGAAGACGGGCGTAACGGATTTTTATCGTCACGATAGACATACGACGATCACAATAGCGTCACGTAGCTGCTACATAGATAACAATAGCGTTACGATAGACTTACGATAGCGCTGCGTTGGGTACAAAAATCGGGGAGCTTCCCAATTTTTTTATGCATGCATTAATTATTTTTTCGTGGCCTCGGCCGAGTGCGTTAGGAGCGTCACAATCGGTCACAGTAGATCCACAATCAGGACCGTTTCGGCGCTACGCCGTCACATTATTGGCGCTATCGTGGATCGATTATGGAATGTGTGAAGGGAGCTTTATTAAATATGATGTTGCTTTCTTTAACTATTGCGTTGCGGAGGCCAGCACTAAGAACTGCACTGGAGAACTCCAATCTCGGAACAGTCTGCGTCTTGATCGGTGCAAGTCTGCTTTTCGATGCAATTAGTCTGGATTCATATCTGTCTTCCTCAACCTGCCAACATGAATAAGCAGAAGCGGAATATGTCAGGGTGTTTGTATAGTTGAACGTAATTAGGGTTGGTCCAAACAGTTCGGTAGTTCTAATACATCTACTTATTTTGATAGTTTTTAGTTTAAAATTTATACTAAAAACTTGTACCATTTTTCCTTAATTATGATCCTTTGGTAATGGCTCATCCCAGTCAAGTTTCTGTCTCTTTTTTTTCAGTATATACAAAAACTTCTCTGATTCAGTAACTTCAATTCACCTGTCACAGGTTAAACAAAGCCCATGGGATCAAATATGGTTGATATCTGACTAAAAATTTGACTTTTAGTAAGTCCCTTACTAGTTCATCTTCAAGACTGTTAGTCCTTGCAATTGTACAGGAAATACAGTGTCTCTCTTTTGATGCAAAGTTCAGTTCGTTCTTAAAACTTTTTTCATCTTTCTTAGGACTCCATACAACTCCCAGGACCCTTTGTCCTACTGTATCTGATAAATCAACATTATTTTCCACCTGAGACTTATAATCAATTTCTTTATGTGAAAATGTCCTTGCTCTAGCATGAACTCAATATCCTTTATTATTTCACAAGCCTCTTTTGTGTTATCCGTGCTATGTATTATATCGTCCACTAGCCGCAAAGCCGCCCTCCGGGCAAACTTTTTGGCTAGTTCCTGCGGAGGGCTATTGGTGGTGGGCCTTCGGCCCACCACCTGTGTTTGGTGGGCCGAAGGCCCACCAAACACGGACTCTCCAGATAGCCGCTTCTAACTTTCCTGAAATCATGGATGTAGAAATGTATGTATTCCCCCCACCCATTCACTCACCCATTACCCATCACCCCCCACCCATTCACTCACCCATTACCCATCACCCCCCACCCATTCACTCACCCATTACCCATCACCACACACCCATTCACTCACCCATTACCCATCACCCCCCACCTATTCCCTCACCCATCACCCATCACCCCCAACCCATCACCCCCACCCATTCACTCACCCATCACCCCACACCCATTACCCATCACCCCACCCATTCACTCACCCATTACCCATCACCCTACATAAAGGTTTCCTCAATTCTCGCAACCCACTTTTTTTCACAATTATCGCTAATAGGCTGCTAAAAAAAAAAAAAAGTGATCGGATCATCTCATAATTGGGCTTAAAACCTTCCCCTGGTCAACCCGGTTCCAAAAATGTGCCATATGAGGTGATTGCGCCACGGGGGGCGGAACCTATACCAGACACACACACACACACACACACACACACACACACACACACACACACACACACACACACACAACAGACAGACAGACAGACAGACACACTTTCGCTTATATTTACCATTACCCATCACCCCCCACCTATTCCCTCACCCATCACCCATCACCCCCAACCCATCACCCCCCCCCCATTCACTCACCCATCACCCCACACCCATTACCCATCACCCCACCCATTCACTCACCATTACCCATCACCCTACATTAAGGTTTCCTCAATTCTCGCAACCCTCTTTTTTTCACAATTATCGCTAATAGGCTGCTAAAAAAAAAAAAAAAAGGGATCGGATCATCTCATATTTGGGCTTAAAACCTTCCCCTGGTAAACCCGGTTCCAAAAATGTGCCATATGAGGTGATTGCGCCACGGGGGGCGGAACCTATACCAGACACACACACACACACACACAGACAGACAGACAGACACACTTTCGCTTATATTTACCATTACCCATTACCCCCCACCTATTCCCTCACCCATCACCCATCACCCCCAACCCATCACCCCCCACCCATTCACTCACCCATCACCCCACACCCATTACCCATCACCCCACCCATTCACTCACCCATTACCCATCACCCTAAATCAAGGTTTCCTCAATTCTCGCAACCCACTTTTTTTTTCACAATTATCGCTAATAGGCTGCTAAAAAAAAAGAGAAAAAAAAGTGATCGAATCATCTCATAAGTGGGCTTAAAACCTTCCCCTGGTCAACCCGGTTCCAAAAATGTGCCATATGAGGTGATTGCGCCACGGGGGGCGGAACCTATACCACACACACACACACACACACACACAGACAGACAGACACACTTTCGCTTATATTATTATAGATGTAACTGTCCCCTAATACTACTATGTTAGCCGCATCAGGAAATTCTTCTTTGTACTTCTCTGCTGTTTGTCTCATAGCTAACACAGCAATGGTGCAACGCAGCAGCAATGGTGCTGCACCAGCTGCTTTAGGTCCTGGTGGATAGCAAAGTTGTAGGCTTCTTCACCAGGTTGGTCAGTGAAAGAAGATGAAAGCCAATATTGGTGGTGAACATTGAAATCCCCAAGAATGGAAAATTCAGCAAAAAGAAAATTAGATGTGATGTGCTACACTTTGGATGACTTAGATGATTTAGATGACATCCACATGGGACCCATGTGGACATGGGACCCATGTGGATGTCATCTACACTTGCTGCAGATGCTCCTGCAAATGATCTGCAGTTCATGAAGGACATGATGAAGTTCAAGAGAACAGATCCAGAGATTGCTCAGGCAGTGCTACAAAAACTTGAAAACCACAAGTGGTACCTGACACAGGAGATTGTACCGTTCGCTCTCTTCGGTAGCAGACTCAGTGACAAAGAGAAGCAGGACATTGCTGCCAAGCTGCACGCCACTGAGAAGCCAGATAGCTTCAGACGAGGGAAACCTATGTTCCCTCAGGTTACAGCCAAGACGACTCTGGCTGATCTAGTTGGTCCAGAGAGTCATCTTCTGCTTGACACCCTTGGCATTGAGTATGACTGGCTTCTGCAACCTGTGGCGACATGGCCAAGGAGTGATGACTACAGCAAGGCCCTGGAATATGTCAGCAATGTAAAAGTAGTGAATGACATTGCTGAGCGGGGAGTCAAGATGATGACTGATTTCGCAAACATCATTACCACAGATTCTCAGCAAAAACAGTACCTTCTTCAAACTGTGGAATACAACCGTGAGCGATTTGATAGCTTCAAGAAGCAAACTCTGAAAAAATGACTGTGAAGTGTCCTTCTGACATAGACAATAGAGTTTTCTGCCACTTGAAAATAGTTTTTAGAGTCTGTGTCACACATTTTTTGATGTCAAGATTGTAATATTTATGAAATTTATATGAAATTTTCAGAAAATTTTGCTTTTTTTCTGGATATGATGTGTCTTTTTTTCTTGAATGTTTACTTGGATTGTTTTTTCAGAAATAATATTAAAAATGCTTCAATTTGATACCCAATTTGTTGTTCTATCCTAATTGTAGCAAAAGTCTCAGGTGAAAAAGTCTGGCGGAAGGCAAAATTAGGCGCTTTTCTACTGTCGCGGGCTTAATATCTTGAGGTCCAATGAGGCAAAGGTTTCTGACATTTTAGCTCAAAATGGTTGTGATTTTCGGCTTTTCCAGGTCAAAAAGCATGGGAAACCTTGCAGGGGGTTATAAAAATAGGAAAAAAATGTTTTCTGAACAGGTCTAATGTGATGTGCAGAAACAAAATAACTACCAAATTTGAAAGGAAAGTATATTTGTGCATACTCAACATATTGACTTTTCCCTCAGGTGGGTATTCCATAGTGGGAGCTGCTGCCTTAGCTGGAGCAGTGACTCATACAATTTCCACATCTGTCATCGTGTTTGAACTCACTGGTCAAATTACCCACATCATTCCAGTAATGGTAAGTTTGAAAACCCTTTTCTGAATTTTTTCTGTGATTGTTGTTGCATGGAGATTCTTCTTATTAATTAGTCTCTTGAAATGTATTGTTCCCTAAACTGCAAATAATAAATACTCATATTCATAACATCCTGTCTTCTACCATGCACATTCTCACCTCCTGAATCCTGTGCTCTTAGTTTGTTTCACATCGCTTTTTTTTTTTCCCTACCACCGTAATTCTGTAATTAACCACCTCTATACACTATATATGATCCACTTATCATTACCTCTTTAAGCATCATAGACATTCAACAGTCACTGACTACGGCTTATGTTACTTGGGGAAGCTTCATAATACGTACACCAAATGATTATTCTATTCCATTTATTTAATATAATAATCTAAAATGTTATGAAATAAAAGCGCAGGTAGCATGACCGGCTGATTGGTCAGTATATAAGCTTTCAGGAGTTCGCGCTGGCTTGAGCGGGTGTCACAGTCACATAATCACCTCTTCAATACCTTTGATCCTATTACATCATATATCATATATTATTAATTCCACCCGTACCCTTGATCCTACGGTAGCTAATTAATTCTAGCTAGTGTAGTGTTAGGAGTAGGGGAGGAAGGGGGTCAAACTGAGGCACACAGCACGTAGCTATTGAGAAGGAGGTCGAGTGGCTCCCATACCAACGCCTGTTGGATGAAATAGAGTTGGCTGGTCAGGGAAGATGGATAAGTGTGGGGGTGGGGGTGGGGGTTATTATCTTCCTTTCGGTGACAGGACAACTCATACCGCGGACAACTCATACCGGACAATTCATACCATGCTAATTCATACCCGGACAATTCATACCCTGGACAACTCATACCCCGGACAACTCATACCCCGGACAACTCATACCCCTGACAACTCATACCCCGGGCAACTCATACCCGGACAACTCATACTCAGACAACTCATACCCGGACAACTCATACCCCGGAAACTCATACCCGGACAACTCATACCCGGACAACTCATACCCCGGACAACTCATACCCGGACAATAGGGTACGCCGTAGGTCCAATGAAAAGTGAAATATAGCTTATTTCGAATTTGGCAGGGTGTTTTCGTATGTAAAATTGAATTTTAAGGGTGGTTTGTCCTCTTCAACTTTTTGGTTTGAGCACTTCTTGCTATGAAAAAATGGACTTTTATATTTATATGCAAAACAGCTCAGCCCCGCTAAAGTAACGGCTTCATTTGCACCTATCATCAATTCTTGATCGTCTTTTTCAGGATGGCTTCTCTTTGTAAACCAAGTGGGTCAAGCCCGCAACTAGACAGAGCTCTGGATCCAAGTTGTCGCCTTTTTTGGGGGTGGACGAGATTTTGCTGAGAGTGAGGTGCCACGTATCGCGGCGGATAAAAGGGGGGGAATCCTTCTCAAAAAACTCAGCGGCATCCGGGAGGGTTTTTGACAAGCGGGGGTACCCATGGAGACTTTGCGAAGGATCTGCCCCCCCTGGTGCTTGCCAGGGGAAAAAATCAACCCCCAGTTTGCCACCTCCATGGTGTTATTGCCCGGTCCGTGACCAAAAGGATAGTAATTTTTGGAAAAGGTTAGTAAAGGGTGAGGACAGAAAAAACTAAAGCGGAAAGGAATTTCCGGAGAAAATATGGAAGGCTTTTTGACATAAGGGCCCTGCCCTCACCGATTTCCTCTGCAAGGACCGGGAATCCCATGCCCCAACCCCAGCTGTGCCACGCGAGAGCACACTGAGTTGACGCCCCCGGCCAGCAAAGCCCCTACTTTAGACCGGGATGGCTGTACACCAGGGATCAAATTTGGGGAGGAGAGTGCAAGATGAGACAGGGGTAGACAAGAATGGACGCTAGACAAGTGAAAGCAGCAAAGAAAAAGCATTTGGGAAGAGGAGGCTAAGCAAAGAAGCAGAAGCAAAAGATGAAAAGGTCAGACGTCTGGCTGCAGGAGCAATGCTCCTGGGCCAGGTGAATCACCGGATTCTGGGGAGGGGACGGAGGAGTCGTTCACCCTCCCATCGAGGAAAGAGCGGGAGCAACAGGGGGTCCCATACGGTAACCGTGCTCAGGGGGGGCTGGGGTCCGGCACCCTTGTGATCAGTATTTGTACAGGCCAGCCAAGAAGAAACACAATGCCAGTCCGGAACCGGCGCTGGCAAGCCCCCGGTTCGACGTTCCGCCACTGCTGCTGCCCCTTTGGCTTTAGTTTCCCTCCAGGCCTTATCACTGACCGGGACCTTATCGGCCACCTCTCTCCAGACAGTCGTCCTGGTCTGCGATCCTAACAAGCTGAGGGGGGCCCAGGCGGGATGCCATGGCTGGGCCCGGGACCTTGACCTGGGGAAGCACCAGGGTACCAAAATATTGGTTTGGGGGTACGATGGGAGGAAGGACAAACCGGGCGATGGGCCCGGCAGCTAGGGGAAATGCACCCAAGGTTATCAGGGGGACAGTGTCAGTGACGAGGAGCCATTTGGAAAGGGACCTTTGGACTTTGTACCAGAGGACCCCGGGGCCACCAAAAGCCGCGTTCAAGGTGGGGTCAGGTCTCTATATCTGCTGGGGACATACACTCCAAAGATCGCTGATGCTGCAAGGGCTCAACTAGGGGCCCAAAACGGGGTGGAAAGGGGGGTACTCACCCCCATTTTGGGGAAAATGCGGGGGCGCAAGCTCTTCTGGAGTATATGCGTGTTTCACACAAACGAGTTGCCCCGCCACCTTTATCACCAGCTCGACGGGCCTACCTCATCTGACACTGTCTTCCGGGGTTTAGTGTGCAGTCTGCTGTCCCCCCCGTGAAGAGAGCAGTACAAAGCAGAGTTCAGAGGAGTGCCAGGCGGTGAAGATCTCACGGAGATACCGGGTAATCCTGGTCAACATGTCCACTGACCGAGGGCTCCTACCAGCTGGTCCAGGCTGTGAAGCGGGGCGTTCTCCCCTCCGAGCTGCAGGAGATCAAGTGTGGAAGGGTCCCCCCCCAGATGGCTCACCAAGCCAGTCGCTGTACATGTGGACCAGAAAACATGGACGGACGGCAGAGAATGAACACCCTGGAAATCCTAGTCAAATACTGCCTGCAGGTGTACTTCAAAATCACACGACATAAGGTTCACCACAGACTAGAGGACGGCCCCCAAAACCCATGCAGTCAGAGTGATGAGGTCGCAGCCCAAAAGTTTCCCAAAAAGCTGTGACCTTCTACTGCGGAAGGGCTGGCTATCAGAAAGAGCACAGCTAGTTTTGGGAAATCATATTGGGGCATGACAATAAAAAAGGACCAACCGGACACCTACTCATTTAAAACATTATTCGATAAGGGGGGCAAAATAAAAGTGCGATTTTGCATGTAAGAATGCCAAATGCAAAAAAAAGAAAAGATAAAATCGTCTTAGAATCCATTTTTAAAAGGAAATTGGGATGCCAAAGTTGAGAAAAAGAATTTTTGTTATGCGGGTACCCACCGGGCAACTCATACCCGGACACTCAACCCGGGCAACTCATACCCCGGACAACCTTTCCCAGACAACTCTACCCGGACAACTCATCCCCCCGGGCAAATCATACCCCCGGGCAATTCATACCCCCGGGCACCGAATAGGTTACTTATTGGAAATAATGAAAAAATCTTTTTTAATGTTTATAAATAAATTTAAAATAGGCCTATAACGTCTCAATATAGTAATTTTTTTGGGGAATTTTTTATTTTTTTTTTTGCTTATAATTTTTTTCGAAACTTGTAATGATAAAAAAGCTTGTCCCCTATGTTAAATTTGGGGGTTTTTAGGGCAGACTGCGAAAATTGAAAAAAATTCGGTTTTAAAAAAACGAACGCCACAACATCCCCCCAGCATCCCGGGCTCACTCGTTCACTTCCGTGGTTACCTTTCCGTGGAAGCCCCCTTGTTGTGTTGTGCTCACCAGGCGGTTTCAAATGGCGGAGGGGTGAGGCAGTACGTTTAGCGGCAGTTCCCCCCCAGCTGTTTCCAAAGTGAACACAAAGTAAAACACTGGCGAATGCAAATTGCGGAGGGTGAGTGCAGTACTTTTAAGCGGCAGTTCCACCCACAGCTGTTTCCCAACAGCTGATACACAGAGTATAAACACTGGCGAATGCAAATGGCGGGGGGTGAGTGCCAGAACGTTTAGCGGCCAGTTCCACCCACAGCTGTTTCCAACAGCTAATACACAGAGTATAAACACTGGCGAATGAAAAAGGGCGGGGGGTTTGAGTGCAGTACGTTTCGCGACAGTTCCACCCACAGCTGTTTCCAACAGCTAATACACAGAGTATAAACACTGGTGAATGCAAATGGCGGAGGGTGAGTGCAGTACGTTTCGCGGCAGTTCCACCCACAGAGCTGATATACAGAGTGTAAACACTGGTGAACGCAAATGGGGAGGGTGAGTGCAGTCCAGTCATATAGGTACAGTAAAAAAATTGGGGTGGTTTTTTGGGGGCTGGAACGGATTAATGGTAATTTTAATTAATTTCAATGGGGAAAACTGATTTTATATACGAGCAATTTGAGTTATGAGCTCGATCAATGAACGAATTAAACTCGTTTAAATCAAGGTACCACTGTATATATATATAACAAAAAATATATATAAACTAAAATATATAATATATATATTAAAAATATATATTTTATATATATATATATATATAGAAAAAAAATAAAATATATATATATATATAATTAAAAATATATATATATATATATATATATAATAATAATAATATAAGCGAAAGTGTGTGGGGTGGTATGTGTGTGTGTGTGTGTGTGGGGTGTGTGTGTGTGTGTGTGTGTGTGTGTGTGGGGTGTTGGGTGTGTGTGTGTGTGGTATAGGTTCCGCCCCCCGTGGCGGAATCCCATCATATACCACATTTTGGAATCAGGTTGACCAGGGGAAAAGGGTTTTTAAACCCACTTATGAGATGATCCGATCCCTTTTTTTTTTTTTTTTAACAGCCTATTAGCGATAATTGTGAAAAAAGTGGGTTGCGAGAATTGAGGAAACCTTTATGTAGGGGATGGGTAATGGGTGAGTGAATGGGTGGGTGATGGGTAATGGGTGTGGGGTGATGGGTGATTGAATGGGTGGGGGGTGATGGGTGATGGGTGAGGGAATAGATGGGGGGTGATGGGTAATGGGTGAGTGAATGGGTGTGTGGTGATGGGTAATGGGTGAGTGAATGGGTGGGGGGTGATGGGTAATGGGTGAGTGAATGGGTGGGGTGATGGGTAATGGGTGTGGGGTGATGGGTGAGTGAATAGGTGGGGGGTGATGGGTGAGGGAATAGATGGGGGGTGATGGGTAATGGGTGAGTGAATGGGTGGGGTGATGGGTAATGAGTGTGGGGTGATGGGTGAGTGAATGGGTGGGGGGTGATGGGTGATGGATGAGGGAATAGATGGGGGGTGATGGGTAATGGGTGAGTGAATGGGTGTGTGGTGATGGGTAATGGGTGAGTGAATGGGTGGGGGGTGATGGGTAATGGGTGAGTGAATGGGTTGGGGGTGATGTGAATGAGTTGGCGTTAATACATACATTTCTACATCCATGATTTCAGGAAAGTTAGAAGGGGCTATCTGGAGAGTCTGTGTGTGGTGGGCCTTCGGCCCACCATATATATATATATATATATATATATATATATAATATATAT
>JACEEZ010005518.1:311186-326186 GCA_016584305.1 Chionoecetes opilio | reverse complement strand
CATTCAAAACACCTAATCCACAAAAAAATATTAATTTCCACGCCTTATTTCCGTAAAAACACGACTTTTCGACGGGAAAAAAGTTCATCCTTCCAACAGGCCCGCGAATATTATTGATGACGTCATTTGTGATTTCCCACCGAGAGAAAAGAGAAGAAGAGAGGGGAGAGAGAGGAGAGAGAGAGAGAGAGAGAGAGAGAGGAGAGAGATGCTGCAGTCCTTCAAGAATCTGCTATTATTCACTCTACCTCATCCCCAACATCCACCCACATCCCACAACACCCACCCCTGTTCCCACATACATCCCCACTTCCAACACCCATCCCTTCCCCCACCCACATCCCCCAACACCCACCCCCTTTCCCCAAACCCACATCCCCACTTCCAACACTCTCCCCTTCCCCCCAGCAGCCATCCCAGTTTTCCCCCCACCCCCCACTTCCAACACTCATCCCCTTCCCCCAGCAGCCATCCCAGTTTCCACCCACATCCCCACTTCCAACACTCATCCCCTTCCCCCAACACTCACCCCCGTACCTATACGGCCACGATATATGTGTTGAGTCGTGTGGAGCGCCAGGGAGAGGCAAGCGGTGTGAAGCAGATTGTCTCGCTGAGCGCCTCTCGCCCGGCGCTCCACACATATATCGTTGCCGTATAGGTCGGAAATAGGTGCTAAGCTCTCTGGAAAGGCACAGCTTTCTTGCTGCACCCATAAAGGATGCAAGTATATGTCATATCGCAAAAAAAAAAAAAAAATCTGAAACACCCAAAATTCTTCAATTACTATATTTTTTTCTGAGTTTACGTGTATTCGTATTAGCGCGTGGCTGGGAGGCTTCCTGCCGTGACGTCACCGAGCCGTGGCCCGTCGTCTGCTGGTCGTCAGTTCAACATATTGTTGATATACTCGATAATGGCTATATTTTGCCTGCATTAAATCAGGAATGATGAAATGGTCTGGACGATAACTTTAAGAAACATATATTTATATTATTATCTACTAAATTTAACTGACGAGGCTCGCCACCATTGTCGCCCTTGACCAGCAGGGCTGTGCATGGCGGCCACATTGCCACAGCATCCAGTGTTCATCTTTGGTTCACCGTGTAAGCTTCCAACATCACTGTACGATAACAAGTCACTCCGACCCAAAGTGTTCCGGAGCCCAACTCTAATAATTCCGGACCTACGCCCTAGTAATTCCGGCCTCTACCCAAGTTTTTCCGGCCTTCGAAACATGAGCCCATTGCACCTTCGAAACATGAGCCCAATTTAATTCCGTGTCGTAAAACATGAAATAAATTTCAAAGCAATACCATATAGGAACTAAATTGTAATGATAGCTGCCTTTCCTTATATACATATATATATACATTTATATATATACATATATACATATATATACATATATACATATATATACATATATACATATATATACATATATACATATATATATATAAAATATTACATATATACATAAAATTTACATATATACATTATTGTATACATATATAACATATTATATATATATATATATATATATAATAAAATATAATATATTTTTATGTATATACATATATAACATATATATATACAATATACATATACAAAATAATATATATAGATATATATACATATATACATATAAAAATACATATATACATAATTATACATATACATACATAAAATATTTTATAATATATATATATATATATATATATATTTTATATATAATATATACTAAAAAATTAATATTTATATATATTTTATATATATATAATATATATAATATATATACAAATAACATATATATATTAATATATATATATATATATATTATATCGCCGTAGCTGGTCATTTTGCTGTATCGTGATTTCGGGTCATAAACCCTTTTTTCAGAAAGCGTTTAGAGATGTTTTCTCCTTCAGATGTAGAGGTGAGCATGATTTGGGTGAATTTCAAAACATAATCAATCAACAAAAGAGAAAGCAGGAGGGGGGAAAGTGGGGACAGGGAGAAGAATAGATGGGTGAGAGAAAGGAGGTAGTATGAGAAAAAGTATCCGGGGCTTAACCCAGGTGCTGTAAGTGTTTGTAGTTGTTGGGGGTTTCGGTCCGGCACGCTTTTCTCAACTCGCACGAGCAAACAGAAACCACTCTGGGACGGCTTGGTAGGGCATGGGCCTCGAAAGATAGAACCCAAAGACGCATTTTCCCCCATGCGTCGCCCATTTCGGCAGCTGACTGCCCACTACGCATGGCTGTAGCTCCGAACTAACCACAGGATTTTCTTGAAAATAACCTCATTTTGATTCCCACCAAAAAGTTACCTGACTCAACGTGATCCTAAACATAACCTAACCTAACCTAACCTAACCTAACTTAACATTTTTCTAACCCTACCAAACCTAGTGGTCTGCCGAAAAGGGAGAGCGCTTTGGAAAATATCACCCCGGCCCACACCCAAGACAACCCCGGGCCCACATCCTCCGCCAACCGCAGGGTTCTTCTTTTTTTTTTTTATTTTTATATTCATGTTCTTTCTTCAGGCTTGACTTTTTTTCTTCTTCTTCTTTCTTCTTCTCTTCTTGCTTCTTATCTTTTTTTTTTTTGTTATTTGTATTGATTTTGGGTTAGTTTTTACTTTTTTCTGTCACTACCATGCATGCACGCCCCACCCCCAAACCCCACGGCACCCCGCAGGGGGGCGGCTGGTATCATTATCAACCCCCATCCCCGATCCAAAACATAACACAAGGAGGAAAAATGAGTGAAAAATAAGTGAAAGAAGTCTGAGATGAAAAGTTTTTTTTATTTTTTTGTTTTTTTTTTTTTGAAGTTTTATTTTACCAAAGAGTGGACAGGGGGAGAAGGACTCCGTATAGCGGAGGGACCTACAGTTTTTCGTGGGATCCGAACCACGATAGTGGAGGAAGACGAGCGGAACGGAGTGGATTGTAAAGGGGGATAAAGTTTTTGCCCGCAGCGTAAAAAAGGGTAAATTACCTCCGTATAGCAGAGGGGTCATGGATTTAATGTGGCCTCGTCCGAACCACGGTAGGATAGTAGCAGTGAGTTGGAGGAAGGGGAAGGGGGGGGAGCGGAACGGGGTGGATTGTAGAAGTAAAAAGTTTTTGCAGCAGCATAAAAGGGGGAAAAGAATACCTCCCTATAGCAAAGGGGTCATTGGGTTTAATGTGGCCTCGTCCGAACCACGGGAAGGTAGTGGGAGTGGCTGAGAAGGACAACGAAGAGACTTTCGAAACGATTGGCATCCCCACCGACCGACAGACTTACAACCCGACGGACGATCCGAAAAACAACCAGTCTTCATCCCCGCTGTGTGTGGTGTAAACCAGGTCTGCTCCCCCGCGGGTGTGGAGGGCCCTCGGTGGCGACGCAAGGGTCTGGATTCCAGCACACTGCCTTGCGACGCCATCAGTCCTGGCTTTCCCTGTGAGACTCGCACGGAGGGGACAGATGGTTAGATAATGTGGTTAGGGGGGGGGGGGGTCCTTGCGGAAAACGACCGTCGGCAGCTGCGCTGGTCACAGTCATTTAGCGGTGGCCACCCATGGCCTGTCGTCTTGGTCCGCCTGGAAGGAAAACCCTCCGGCCCTGAATCGTTTGTAGAGGTGCAGGGCGGTGCATGCAGCACCCAGCATTATAAAAAAAAAAACGTATAAAAACAAAAAAGATGAATACAAAAACGATATAAGACAATAAATATGAAAAAACCGCCGGGACCGACTGCGTGCCCCGCCCTGGGGGGAAGCTGCTGGAAGAGTGTGGTTAGTTAAGGACAGGAAAGGGTAGGGTCGTGGTGAGTGAACTCTGTTGAGGAAACTGTTCGTGGCAGAACGTGGTCGTGGCCTGGGCTGCTGTGACTCGCCACTGCCATCGGTTGGCGCTCTCTAAAACAATACCACATAATTGTGTGGCAAGGAGGGGCTGACCAGGGGCCCTGTCCCTCCCAGATATGAATAGGGTGAGAAAAGGGGTTAGTGGAAATAAAGGAGTTAGTGGGAAACAGTGAAATGATTATGTAAAGATTGAGGTGGGGGGCTGGGGTTAGGCGTTAGTAGGGTTTGTACGGGGAAGACGGTTAGCGCGCGGGAGAGTGTCGACGAAGGTGTACATTGTGGGCATGTGTGTGTTGGAACATGGGTGAGTCGTTTTTGTGCTCTGTTGTAAAGTGTGATGTTGATGGGAAGGATTTTTGGTCTCCTCGTGAAGGGAAGAAGAGGTCCGGAAGTCGTACCACTTTACTCCTAGCGCGGAGCGTAGTGATTGTTCTGGATCCTCTGTAGTTTGGGGAAGATTAGTTTTTTCCACTAGGGAGAGGACAAGGGGCAGTACGTTAGGCAATTGCATTTCGAAAAAAATGCCTGCGGAAAAATGCACTTCGAAAAAAATGCCACTTCGAAGAAATTGCACTTCGAAAAAAATGCACTTCGAACAAAAATGCACTGCGGAAAAAATGCACTTCTGTTAAATCTGTGTCTTGTCCAAAATGATATTCTCTTCTTCACCATCTCCAAATGGTCTTTTGGTGTCTCCTATCATGCACTCCCTCATCTCCTCTGTTTCCTCTCCTGTTCTCATTTTTCTCATGTCCTGCTCATAAAAAGGATGCCCTCACATTCGCTAAGTAGCGTCTAACCAAATATCTTGTTTTTTACTATAATTTTATGTTGGCCCCAGTTAGAACTTATCTTATTTTTGTGAGAAAAAAAAAATGGCAAAAGGTATTTGAGATCCGGAGCTATTCAAAAAAAATTCGGGGTTATAGCCCCCAATGGGCCCAGGCCTAACTGCGCCACCCTCCAAAATTGTATTGAAGGACAAACATAGTGAGGCTTTCATTGGTTGTTTCGCAATCAACATTAAATTTTGTACATCCAGATTTTGTCCATTAAATATAAATCCGTTGTAAGTGGGTCCATTAAATTGAGGGTTTTTTTTAAGGTTTTTATTTTATCTGGGTCCATTAAAATTTAGAGTATATTAATTCTTGTAGTGACATTTTCCATGCCTTTATCTGACCCTTTATCATTGGAAAGGTCATGACAGAGTTTTATCGTAAATTTTTTTAAAAAACTGCATGCTTCTGTTCTTGAACCCTGTCTGGCGAAACTTTCGAAATATTCGCTGCCTCTTACAAAAAAATGTATCCTTCTTGCTGGTACTTCCTTCCTATATAATATAATTAATTATATAATATAATATAATATAAAATTTAATTTTATAATATAATATATAATATAATATAATTTATCTTCTTTGCTGCTGGCTCACATTCAACCTCTTCTTAAGAAGGGTGACCACTCTAATCCTTCAAACTACAGACCTAATGCTTTAGCTTCCTGTCTTAAACTTTCCTGTCTTCCTGCCCAAAACTTTTAAATATGCCCCTAATAAAAAGATTCTTAAGAATCTGTCCACTCATAATATCTTATCTGACCACCAGTATTGTTTTCGTTAAAGCGTTTGTTCCATTTCAATTTTAGCTTTTCCCAACTGAATGGTCATCATAGCTGAGGGGTTTCGGTGAAACTTTTGCTGTTGCCCTTGGCATATCAAATGATTTTGGTAGAGTTTGGTGCAAGACTTAAGAGTTTCAAGCTACAGCTTCCTTTGGCTTTTATCCTTATTTTTGCACCTTCATCTCAACTTTATCTTCTGACAGATATATTGCTGCTGTTTTAAATGGTATCTTATCCTATAAATCTATCAACAATAATGTTCCACAATCTTTTGTCCTATCACTCACAATCTTTCTTGTATTCATTGATATCTTAGCCTATCTCAATATTCTATCCACTCATGTGCTGATGATGCTAAACATAATTTTTCAACATCATTTCCCAGATGTTCAACCCTACAGGATTTAAGTATTTCATGGAGAAACGCCGCAGAGCGCCAGTCTTTTTATATTTCTGTAACTTCTGAATGGGGCAAAGCGAAGCTTGCTTTGTTCAGTTCCACAAAAACTCAATTCTTTCACCTATCTGATCCACATAACCTTCTAAATAACTATTCTCTCTTCACTAGTGACACTCAAATGTCCTCCTCCTCCTCCTCCCCCACACTAAACAATCTTTGACTACCCGTTACTATAAATCGCAACTGGAAATTTCATATGTCATCCTTTGCTAAGTCCTCTTTGCTAAGGCCTCTGTGAAGTTAGGTGTTCTGTTTTTATTCCAATTATTTTTCCTCTCCCAATTGCTTACTTTATACAGGAGCCTTATTTGCATATGTAAGAGGTATGCATTTCTTGTATGGAAGGGATCCATTCACATAGCTCTTCTAAACATGGTATAGTCAAAATATTTTTTTTGTCTCATCAACTCCCCTCCTTTAACTGATTGTCTTATATTTGAAAGTTGCTTCAATGTTGCCTCTTTTGATATCTTTTACTGTTAATATCATGGTTACTGCTGTTCTAAACTAACTAACTGCATGTCTTCCCCCCTTCCACGTCCTCGTTGCTCAAGACATTCTACTTACTCATCCATATTCTGTCCATTTCTTTAATGCTAGAGTTAACCAGTATCTTTTCTCTTTCATCTCTTTCACTAGTGATCTCTGGAACTTTCTCCTTGATTGTGTTTTTTCCACCTTCCTACAACTCAAATTCTTTTAAGAGAGATATACAGAGACACCCACTATACTAAATTGACCACCTTCTGGCACTCTTTTACTATCTACCTTTTGGGGGCTAGCACTTCGTGAATTCTTTTTTTTCTTTTTTTTCTACACTTCGCTAGCCGTTTTTTTTGATTTTATAAAAATAGTTTTAAAATTGTCCCCCCAAGTACCACTATTTTCTTTCCCCCCGGCCCTCTTTCCATTTTATCCCCCCTTTTTATTAATACTTTCATCTCGCACTTCTCCATTCGGGTCTTTCCATCAAATCTCCCCTCTTTCCCCAACTTTAAACCCTCACTCTTTTGCATTCATGCCTCCATCACTTCCCTCCTTCTTAAATCTAAAACCTCTTTACACATTCTTTAAACCCAAAACCAAAACTTCATCAATTCATTCTTCCCTATCTCTTTCAGGGTTTATTGACACCCCCCTGCATATTTTACTTTTATATCCTACATTTCCCCTCACTATTCATTTTTTCCCTTCCAAAATCCCAAATCACCATTTGCACACTTCAATATAAAAATTTTGTGTACCTTCCTTACTTCTTCCCCAAATACGCCCTATCCAAACCTGTTCACACCATGTCACTAACCTTTTCCTTTCCCGGGAAAACCCTTTCATCCCCCTTTCCCTGACTCAATAGAAACCCTGCCACCCAGGTGGATCCCCTTTAAAACAAAACGCTCTACTCCCTCGTTTAATGGAATTTCCCCAACATGTTTTTTTTTTTATATTTTTCCCAACCCTCCGCTTGATACATACTCTTTAATGGCTGCATTCTTTGTAAACTTATTTGCATGCACCAAAACTTTTCCTACCTCTAAAAAATATAGGGCCCAAATGGGTTTTCAATCCTGTCAGTTTTCCCCCGGGGACCCAAAATCCAAAATTTTTTTAAATTTTTTCAAAAAAAAACAGCAGATGGTACTGCCCCCCCAACCGTTATTTTTCACCTTAAAAAATGGGAAATAGTGATGAGAACTCATGATGGTGGGAAATAACAAAGGGGCTCCTCTCTAAGCTCCCCAACGGGTAGCTTGAAACATAAACTCAAAACCTAGCATCTAAAATTAAATTTTATTAAAGTTTTTTTCTATTTATTATGCTATCTGTTTTTGATATTTTTTTTAACCCTCTTTTTTAAACTCTATTTTTTTAAACTCTATTTTAAAGACTTTAAATACATACTTATAGCTGAAATTTTCCCCAAACACCTTCCTTTTTGTTTTTTCCCGATTGCAGTTCTTATTCTAAGGGTTTTTGCACCTCCTCCAGCCCCCCGTTTTTTAAAAAATTCTACCCTCCAAAAAAAGAAGCTACCATACCTTACCAACATCCCCCAAATCCACGGTTCGGGTTCCTAAAACATCTAGGTAAAAGACTTCATGGTCCCGGGATGTAAAGGGTACATTTGGTATGGTATTTTCCCTTCGACAACTAAAAAATATTTTGAAGGAGCATAGAAAAACCCAATTCTCCTCCCCCTTTTTGGGACTCTCCAGGTAATTTTATATTTTGGTTCCCCATTTTCAAATGCATCTTAATTTTAAAAATATTCAGTTCTCGAGGAATTTGGCGCAAGTTTTTTTGCAAAGATTTTGGGGGGTTACACCTACCCAAACGAACCCTTTTTTGGCAGAATATACCCCGCTTGAAAAATGGAAAGGAATGAGATAACTAAGATAGTGGTATGATATGGTAAAGGGGTGGGCTGTAGGGAAAACTCCTGGTGAAAGGGAGGTCAAATGCTAAGAGTATTGGGAAAAGGGGGAGAGGAAAAAATGAGAAATTAGGGGCATGCAAGGAGGGGGGAAAAGACCGGAAAAATTAGACTTTTAAGTCGCACACACCCCCTTTTGGGGGGGTTTCCTCTTAGGAACGGGAAACAAAAATTTGATCAGATTATATTAATTAACTTTAAAGGCTGTCTGGGTTTGGGGGGTTTTATATGAAATTGCTATTTTACTAGCCCCAAAAAAAATCACAACCCTCTCCTATCTGATAAAAAGATACTATGAAAAAATGAAAAGTTGAATGGTAAAAGGTTTTTTGGTATCACACATAAAGCGGGAGTTTCTTAAAATAGGGAGGGGCCCAATTCTGTAGATTGTTGCATTTCATCTACGGGTTGGTATTTTGGCACAATTTTTGTTTAAAACTGGTAGAAGGGTTTTGGTTTCGATCTACCAAACACTATCTTATTTAAACAAACTCATTGTTTTGGGTAAAGGTGCTCACCTTATTAATGATCCAAATTTTTTTAACTTGCTGAACCTTCAGACGAGCAGTCTGGACTCTTTTTTGGGAGAAAAAATCAACATTTTAATTGTATGTTTGCTTTTAAGTATTTCCTCCTCTGTGTGTGGGACAAAAAACAATTTTCCTTTCCCTCCATAAAAGCCTCATTGGCATGAAAGCTGGGCCATTATGATTAACTTGGCTGTATTTTTTTACCCTCTGCTCCCAAGGATTTCCTAGGCCATGATGTCACAAGAAAACAATGTTCAATTTTTTAAAGAACCCAGAAACCAAAAAAAAATTTTTAACCAAATTTCATAGAGTGATGGTGCATGGGAAATGTTGTGCATTAGGTGTTTTTTTACTGTTATCAGGATAGTATTGCATTCAAAATTTTTAAAATTGTTTTGCTAAAAAAACCCCTTAAATTTTTAATTCCCTCATGAAAGTAAAAATCACAAATTTTGGGCCATTTTTTTAAATGCTAAACACCCAAAAACCCTGTAAATATTGATACCTTTTGGCACCCTACTTACAGGTGTGTATCGATTAAAAAAAGAGCATTTCCTTCTTTAAACTTTGGGTGATAAATTGATACTTACACTTTTTTTTTTTCCAAACAGAAAATAGAAATTTCATGAAAATTTTAAAAATTTTTTAGTTATTACTGTATTAATATTTCCTTCTTGTAAATGCTTCCAGTTTCCCATGATCCTGTTTGGGCCTCTATTAAAAGGGTTTTAAAACTTTTTTCCAGGCTGGAAGAACTTTTGGAAAGACAGACGTCTTAAAGTCTGAACAAAGGGAAATGCTGCTCAGGGGTAAGTCCATCAGATCCCTTTTTTTAATATTTTGGTGACAGGTAAAGAACATTAAAATATAGTGAGAAATTTTTCCGGGAGGGTATAAGGGGTTTTTTAAACCTATCCTTAATGCCAAAAAGTAAAAAAAATTTGCCTTTTTTCCCGTCAAATCTAACTAACCATTATTTTGGGTGGCGAAAATTGGCTCACGTCATAAATTGGCCCATAAACCATTTTTTAAAGGTTAGTATTTTATAATAAAACGTCAAAAGTAAAAAAAACATTGGCACAAGAAGAAAAAGGGGAGAGGGGGAAAACAGGGGGGGGATGGTTCGTCAGTTTGCCCTAAACCTTTTTTTTTTAAGGGAGGGCATAGCCCCCAGAATCCCCCCAGTGGGGTGATTCATAGTAGTGGTTAAAAAATTAATGACATAAAAACCCTCCCCCCTGCGGGCAAGGGGAAAATTGTGACATTTTGTTTTTTGGGAGTGTGACCTTCGATAATTTTGAGAGTTTGGTCTTCATAAAAGGGAAAAACATGGACCTGATAAAATTTTAAAATTGTCCCCAAAAGTATTACGGCACGGGGAAGATTTTATTGAAAGGTTTAAAAAAATCTTAGTAAAACCCCAAAACAGCAGGATTTTGTGGGGCCCTGTGTGTCTGCGTGTTTTCAGCAACCCCTTTTGATAAAATTCCCCAAAAACCCGCATGGTTGTGTTGGGGTGTCATCGTGGCGCCCAAAGGTTTCTTAACCCCTGACTGCACCGCGTGGGGCCTGCCCGCTTTTTGGGGCCGGGCCCTTTTGGGACATGCACCCCCGAACCTGGGGGGTTTTCCGGGCCCAAACTCCCTTATTATAAAATGATACTCCCTTATGATACTCCCCTTTATGAAAAAATACACAAAAAAATTTTAAAAAAAAAATTTTTTTATGATATTAAAATATATAATAATCAAAAAATTTAAAACTTAAAAAATTTAACTTATTACTATATTGACAATTTTGTTGAAAAAGGGGAAAACCCCAAATCTTTTAAAGAGTTTTTCTTTCTATTTAATACTTTGTTTTTTTTATTTTCCCCCTATTATTATTATTTTGCAAGGAGTGTGTTGTGTTGAATTATGCGTCGCAGTGGTGAGGTGAAAGGGTTTCTGCGCTCATGTGAGGAGTTTTGCTACGCCGCCCCCGGACCCACACTGTTAAGGCATATGTTTTGGGGTGGATAGGTATGGGCGTGGCGCATTGTATTCCCGGGCCCCAGTTGCATTCCTGCTGGGTCGAATTTGAGAAGCCGGAAATTTTGGAGAGGGTCACTTAGTTTTTTTCCACCCCCTTTAAAAAAAATAGTGGAAAACATAATAGATAATTTTTGGAGTAATTATATTATTTTTTTTTCTATGGTGGGAAACTTACTTGCTATTTTGCTATATTTTTAGAAATAGAGAAAATTTAAAAGCGTGATAGAAAAGCAGAGTAATTGCCCACCTGCATGCCCGAGGAGGGGCCCGGGCCTATCGCCGGCGACAAACAGACGCAGAGTGGCGATACCCTTTTTGCCGGGGAGTTAACGGAGATTGGTTCAGTGTTTTCCTGTCTTTTTTCTTATTTGTATATTTTGTAATTTCCCCAAAATTATCTACCTCAACTCCCTGGCGCCTCTCTCATAGTACACCCTCACGAAACCACAGTTTAACTTTCCGCGTATCCCTTATTAAACGTGTTTTTACTGGAAAATTACTCATCTCCAGCTCTTTTTGGTGATACTTTTTTGGGGCACGGGGGGATAAAATCAATTTTCTGATTTTTTCCCTTTTTCGCGAGAAATTCTACTCAAAATAGGTACCCCACCAAAATTTCACTCAAAACACATTTCCTTGCAAGTAAATTTAACTCAAAACAAAAATCATAGCCCACTCTAAGCAAAAAACCTGTCACCTGCACACATAGCCTACATTTTAACCCCTCGGGGTTATGAAAAGTGATTTTGGACTCGCCGTTCCATATCACTTGTTTTATGGCCTTTTTGTATCCCTCCCTTCTTTATATATGCGCTTTTTTTTATCGGAAATGTGTCCTGCAGATGATTTATTGGGTAGGTTTTTTTCCAAAAATCCTACAGTTATTTCACAATCTCGGGTGGAACACACGTAAAAGAAGACATGAATGGTCGCAAGGCAAAGTGTGATGTAAAAGCCCCGCCCGCAAACTTCCCAAAACCCTTTTTTCTAGATCCACTGACCTTTTGTCCCCATTTTAAAAAGGGATACAATAAAAACTAAAATATTTTTATTTATATTACTACATTACACGAAAATGTTTTTATGAATTTTAACCAAAAATGTGGGAAAAAAAAACATCCCACAATGAAGCAGGGAAAAAGGGCTGGGAGGTACACTACGTCTTCGTCTATTAATGCCCACTGAAACTGTTTGGGCCCTTTTTGACCCGGCGTGAAAACATTGGGCATTTAACGTATTCCACTCCCCCCTGGACGCGATCCGGACGAACGGGCCGCGTTCCGGCGGGAATTGTGTGCAAACCCCGCCCAAAGGCCCCTTTGGGTTTTAGGGCAAAATATGCATTTTCGGAAGTACTTCCGCAAACGCAAATCCGCAAATATTTACTCTGCTGCACATTTCAAAAGAATTCGGACTTCCACATTTGCGGAAGTTGCGGTTTGCGGAAATGTGTGTGGAAAATACCCACCCCTGGGGGATATATCCAGTGGTTTTTTAAATTCCTGCCATTTTAAAGCTTTTTGATCTATTTTTAAAAATGAATATTCTTAAACCCTTTATTAAAGCCACAATTTTTTTTAAACTCATTTGTCCCGTACGTTTTTCCCTAAAGGGGGGGATCTACTAGCGAAACTTTCCCGCTTTCCTAATCTGAAACTTGGTCAGCCCCCCTTTTGGAGTTTCGGTGAAACTTTTCTGTTTCAAATCACTAGCTTTACTTTACTTTTGGACCACTTATTTAATTCTGAGGGGGGCCCAAAGTGGCTATTCCTCCCCCTTAAAAAAAAGGCTCAGGACAAAAATGAAGACAAAATTCTCGTTCGCCTGTCCCCCTCTACTTTTTTTTTACTTTTATAAAGCAATGTTTTTTTTTTTACATGTGACGTCATTAGGAAAATTGATTTTTTATAGATCTTTATGGTTTCCCCCTTTAAAGACGGAGGCATAAATACCACCCGGTTTGTTATTTACTTCCTGAATATTATATGAATATCCCAATATATATGGGTTTTAAAACATTAATTTTCCCTGCAAATATAAACCAAACCTTTTTTAAAAAAATAATATTTTAGGCTTTTCTAGGTTTTATGCATTTTTGCAGTGCAGGCCTAATATATATATATTTTAATATATATATTTTTTATATATAATATATATATTATATATATATTATAATATTTTTATTATACATATTTTTTATATTATTATATATATAACTATATATTATATATATAATATATTATTATTATATATATTTTATATTCTATATTATATATTTTTTTAGGGTGGCACTTAAAATTGATCTTTTATTTTTAATGCGTTTCGGGGGGTTTTTTTGGTTTTCCCTTCCCGTAAAAAATAACCCTATGCAAATTTGGTTTTTAAAAATTTTTTTTTAATATTTTAAAGGGCGCGAAACGAGGTAAAAGGGTTTTGATTTTTGGGGCAAATTTTTAAGGAAATTTTAAAAACGTTCTGACGTTTTTTGTTACCTAAATTGGGTGATTAAAAGGCATTTCTTAGTCATTTTTTATTGTTTATTGGGATTTTTACTCAGGTTTTTGGGCACACCGAAAGCTGGGTCTACTCCCGGTTTCCCCCCCCCTTTTCAGAGTATTTGCCCCCCATCGGGGGGGGGGGGGGGGATCCCTGGGCAGTGGGCACCCCCTCTCTCACTCCCTTGGTTTGGGGTGGTTCAATCGCAGTCGACTTGCGGGCGTCGGGGTACCGCTTTTCCCGTGGTTTTCCCCAACGACCTGCGGAGGAACGGCGCCCGTTTCCCCGTCCCTTTGTGAGGGCCTGGTTGTAGGCCCCGCATCGCGCCACACCGCGCTCGGGGAAGTCATTCACCAACCCCCACCCCCCGGACTACACGAGCGGCGGCTTGGGAGTGCTGTCCTCCCCCAGTCGGGTGGATCCTTGTTGAGGAACCCCGCCTCCCCGGTCGGGATCTTGAAGAGCTTTCTTGGACGACGGGGGTGACGAAACTCGCCACCGTCTTTGGCCGGAGCGGCGGGTCTTGATGTCCACTGCGGACTTTTCGGGGCGGGCCTCGTCCTCCTCCTCCTCCCTCCTGCAAGTCTTTTGGCCCCGGCCATGTCTCGCTTTTAAACCCCCCGGGGGGGGGGCCGGGGTCGAAGAGTGCCAGAGCCACCAGCCCCCCGCTCAAGTACCACAGTTGGCGGCCCAAGACCGGGACTGTCGCCTTTTGACCGCTCCTTGGGCGGGGTAGGCGCGGAAACGCGTTCACGAAGGCCAGGGGCCGCGCCGGCGCAGCAGGGGGCGAGTGGGGTCCCCCGAACCCGGCGGGGGGCGTACGTGCGGACGACGAAAAGCGCACAAACGCCTGTGGGCCCTGGGCCTCGGCTGCCCCCCAGCCGGGAAACCCCCCTGAAGAGGAAGACCTTCACAGTGTGATGCCCCTTTTCCATCCACCTGGCCCGGGGGAGCGGTCCGGGGCGGGGGGAAGCGGAGGGCCCCGCTTCGGAATCCGCCGAGAAACAATTCCCCAGAGCTCCAGAAGTTCCCGGGTATTTGGCCAGGGGTGGGCGTGGGGCCCAGAAGCGGCGGGGAAATTTTACCAGCAGCCCGTCCCGCCCCCGGAACATCATCCCGGGGGTGAAAGGCTCCGGCGTGGTCCTGGGCGATTGACTTTTCCCCCCCGCCTTGGAACCTCTTGAACCGCTTGGGGTCGGGGCCGGGGTCGAGACTCCAAGGCAGGTGGAGAAGGCCTTCTCCAGGGCCCCGCTCGTACAAAGTGGGGGCCGGGAGGCCCGGTGGGGGACGGGGCCCATCCCGCTTCTGCTCGATGAGGGGACAAGCCCCGTTCAAAAAAACCCCCTGTTTACCCCCCGTGGTGTCGAAGCTGAGACCGCGGGCCCCGCTCCTCCCGCTCCCCGTCCTCCAGCGCTGTGAGCACGGGGCCCAGCGCAGTCCCCGTGCTCGGCCGGACGGGGGCTTGGGGACGGTGAGGAGCTTTACCACTCCCCCCCCCGACACCAGGAAACCCGGGGGCCGGGCGACGCTCCCTCCCCCGCCATCGCTCTCCGGGACGA
>JACEEZ010005518.1:273686-303686 GCA_016584305.1 Chionoecetes opilio | reverse complement strand
GTAGCGGGGGATTGAAGTCGTTGGACCATCTTGAGCTTCGTGTCCTTTGGAATGCGGTCGTCGAAAAAACCAAGCCCCACAAGATCCTATGAGAGATACCACAGGTGCCTTATCAAGGCCGTGGATGCCGTGTGGCTGACTTCTTTGTCGGGGTAGGCCTCGAGCAGGCGGAGGAACTCCAAGTCGTTCAGTGGAGCTCGATTCGAGACCATTGCCTCGGTCCACTGCTTCACGTACGCGAGGGAGATGAATAAACACAGCCGCCGAAGTCCTCCTTCTTCCCTGGCGGTCAGGTCCAGTTGGTGACGGAACATGAAACTCTTTAGAGAATAGATGGCTTTGGCCATCCATCTGGCGTGGTGATAGGCCCCAGGCTGACGAAATCCCCCCTGAACCTGACCGCCAAGGAAGCGGTAGGAAAGGACGAGGAGTTCACGGTAGTCTTTACGGGGATGTGTGCCGTAGGAAAGCGTCTGCTGCAGGTATTCCTTCATGGAAGATACTTGATTTGCCCAGTAGTAAGTTGCTGGGGGATTGTTTTCATCACTGATGGACAAGAATGACCCTTGGTCGATGATGGCCTACTTCTTTTGAAATCTTTTGAAGAGGAGAATGTCAGGGGAAGAGGATGGCCCCAGACATCGCACGAAGACATCCTTGAGTACGACCTCCAAAATGTGGTGACGGCAAGCCAACCAAAGCATGGGACAGCCCATCTCCTGCTCAATGTGAACACAAGCACCTTGGATCATCCCAGTGTTCACAACTGGGGTGTCGAATCCCAGTCTAACGATTTGCTCCGAAATGCCAAAAGCCTGGACTTCCTGGTGTACGGATGCAGCCTGTTGTCGTCCAGTGCCGTCCACCGCAGCGGGTACACCAAGAAGCTCCTCGACTCCATCACCCGTCACTACAACCGCAATCCGATCAACCTCCTTCTTCTCCTTGGCGATATCTTCCAAGAGTTTCCCATCCCAGTGCAAGACTAATGGACCTGAAGCTTCGAACTTTTGGATCCACTCTTCTCCCATCTCCTTTCGGATCTTGTTCCGGGTTCTATGAACAGTTGCTGGCGAGAATACCAGCTCATCCAGGTCATGACCCAAACTCTGAGCTGCTGATGCAAAGGACGACGTTGCTTGTCTCACGGACAAGTTGTCGCGATCCCAAGCAGCGATGAGATTCGGGTCTGCAAGAGCTTTCCTTCGCCTCCTCTTTGGAGTCCGGGCCTTGATGATGCTGGGCACTTGGTACGTCTCGTCGGCATCATCCTCGTCTTCCGTGTTGGTTTCAGTGCTGCTACCATCCGCCTCCAAATGCACCACCTCCATGAGCTGTGTCACCTTAGCATCTGATTTTGTTTTCCTAGCCTGGGCTGCAAGATCTCTCTTCCGCTTTTCAGCCTTCTTCTTCACTGTCTTCTGGTCCACCCCCGCAAGACTTGACGACATCCGGTCTTCCCTCTGCGAGGTGAGAAAATCCTTGTCCTCCTGAGGGACTTTGGAGGAGGCTAGCGCGGAGGAGTGAGCCACGTCAAATACGTCTTCTAATCTGACATGAACATTTCCTCCTTGTAGCGATAACCCTCTTGCGGCTTTGTCCTGTTCATCTTGAGAGCGTCATAGGTGTCGATCAACTTCGCCAGCTTCTCCCCTGCGTACTTCTTGGTGGTAGTTGGTAGGTTGGCCTTCTCCCAGATGGGCCAGATGGCTTGCACCACCAGGCGAATGCTCTCCGACTTGGTCTTCCGTCCCTCTCGGTGGTGGTGGAAGTAAAGCAGCAGCCACTGCTCTTTCGATGGAAGTCGCGGACAAACAATCTCTGCAATTGGGGCCTTGTCCAGCAACCACAACTGATTTATTACTCTAGTCGCCACCCCCTGCGCAAGAGAACAAAATTTTGTATAAGTGAAATAAAATGGCCAACTTGAATGACCCCTCAAAACCCTCCTACAGCTGTCAAATTTTGTGTGAACAATAATTTATAGAGGTGTAATACGGGCAAGAGTCACCCCGACCCTAAATCCTCCATTTGTATATTTGAGAGACCCTAAATATAATATATATAATATATATATATATATATTATATATAGATATATTATATAATATATATATATATATTTAAGTTGGAACCTATAGCATCTCTAGGCTTTTGGAGACTCATGATGTCGGTCCTCCCGTCCGTTAGTGGCGCAGGCTGGATTTGTACAGTGACACCCGTGGGCTTCAGTGAAGATCAAGTTTTCTGTGATGTTAGGATCTTCAGTTCAGGTTCATGTAGTCCCTAGAGTACCCCCGTCGCACGTGCAATCGATGGACAGGTATATAGCTGCATGCGAGTTTCTTTAGCCACTCGACAATGAATTCGAAAGTTGCTCCTTGTTGGGACTTGAACTCAGGACCATCTGCTCCCCTGCCAAGCTCTTGAAAGAGTTGGCCCCGGCAGGATTCGAACTCGGGACATTGAGCTCACCACTCGTCCACCGCCTCCCCTATCTATCTATATATACTATATACATATATATATATATATATATATATATATATATATATATATATATATAATATATATATATATATATATATAATAATATAAGCGAAAGTGTGTCTGTCTGTCTGTCTGTGTTGTGTGTGTGTGTGTGGGTGTGTGTGTGTGTGTGTGTGTGTTGTGTGTGGTATAGGTTCCGCCCCCCGTGGCGCAAACACCTCATATGGCACATTTTTGGAATCAGGTTGACCAGGGGAAGGTCTAAGCCCACTTATGAGATGATCCGATCACTTTTTTTTTCTTTTTTTTAGCAGCCTATTAGCGAGAATTGTGAAAACAAAAGTGGGTTGCGAGAATTGAGGAAGCCTTGATGTAGGGTGATGGGTAATGGGTGAGTGAATGGGTGGGGTGATGGGTAATGGGTTTTCTCTTTGTCTTAAGAGTGTCTTATTCTCTTTTGTAATCACTTTTATGACTTCGCCGTAGCTTGTCATGTTTGCTGTATCGCGATTTCGGGTCTAAGAACCCTTCTTCAGCAGCATAGGGAAAAGGTGTTTTCTCCTCAGGAGTTGAGGTGAGCATGGTTAAGATGGCTTGTTGTTGTAGATTGTCATCTGTGTTTACAGGTGACATGGACCCAATTACCTGATGGCGGCCCATAGGTGTAAGTCGAGGGACAATGCCCATAGGTGAAAGTCGAGGGACAATGGGAGGGGGCGCAGCACTTATGGGCTGCGCGGCGGGGAAGGAGGTGGGAAGAGGAACCGTAGGGGGGCATGCATGGCCCGCTGCCACGTAGGTTGGCGTGTTATCCCACCAGCAGCTCCTTCCGCGGAGACTGCTGGCTTCCTCTGGATTAAGATGCGAAGTGAAGCGCTATTTATAGCTGGTCTGCCTGCCACGCAGCCTATTACCGATGTCGTTGATTGGTAGATGAACCAATTAGAACAACATGGCATCATCATAACAAGAAAATTTCTAGAAGAAAATAAAGAATTCCAATGATCTGAAACTCGAGAAATGCCAGTGGTCGCTGGCAGTTTTAACTCAAAGGTTGGTCTACTGTGTTTTGGCTCCGCGACTAATATTTTTCATAAATTAATTTCGCGATAAACATTGATGCATCGCATCTGAATACCAAAAAATATAGTTCTTCTGTTGTTCTACTAATTATATGGATGACATGCATTACGATGGAACGTTCTATAATAGCAATTTAATGCAAATTACTCGCCTCGAGTAGCAAAGCTTAATATATTTTTTACATGTATATTGTGGCATGTAAAATTTGGGCGATGTTCACACTGTTTTTTAAGACAGTACTGCTGCATCTGGCAAACGCTTGTCAAAATACAATAAGCAATGCCTTGGAAAAACGAAGAATAAAGAATGCCGAAATCGGCTTGTTGCTGAGACAATGTAGGTTATAATTGTGGAGGCGACACGCCGCGGCGGGGAATGGTGGGCGGGGAGATTGTGGCGGGGAGATTGAATCAAAACATTGCCACTTCACGCGTCGACTCATTGCACTTCCAGGCTTTCTATCTGATTGATACACAATAATAACAGGAAAATATGACTGCCTAGGTATAGATAACTTCTAAACATACGTTATTGACTATATAATATAGAGTAACATTTACCTCGCCTCCTCAACTATAACCTACTTGGCTATTTGGTTAAATACATGTTTTACAGAATCAGGCTTCTATACAATATACATAGAAGAAAATCGTTCTTAAAATTTTACTTTTGTGTTATAAGTGCAGTGGAATAAGCCCATATTTTGTTTTCCAGTAGACCAGCTTATTATCAAAAAAGTGAGTTAAAACTGCCAGCGACCCCTGGCATTTCGAGTTCCAGTTCTCTCGAATTGGTTGACTTGTGTGCAGATGTGCGGCGACTTCCCATCCTAGAAGCACTGTACATAAAAGAGATCAATACCAAGCTTAACGTCCAGGCAAACGACCTACAAGCTCTACCCAGCATGAAAAGAACAAAAGCAAATAACAGCCTACTCACAGAAAAGCCAAGCGAAGACCAAACAACCAATCAGCGTCTCCCACTCAAGAAGACGAGAAGCAAAAGCTATCTACCAATCAACGACATCGGTAATAGGCTGCGTGGCAGGCAGACCGGCTATAAATAGCGCTTCACTTTGCATCTTAATCGCCCGTCAGGGTGGCAAGGTTGGTAGAGACGTGAGTTCGCAATGTTCAGCGTCCCTGTGCATTCGCTCAGCGGTTCGAGTCCGCCTAGTTCGTGCTGACGTGGCGGTGCTTTGTATAGTCAATAACCTTGTAGTTGTTACTTGCAAAGTGTCTAGATAGGATGAAAATCTTATCTTGCATCTTAATCCAGAGGAAGCCAGCAGTCGCCGCGCAAGGAGCTGCTGGTGGGATAACACGCCAACCCCCGTGGCAGCGGGCCATGCATGTACCCCCCACGGTTCCTCTTCCCACCTCCTTCCCCGCCGCGCAGCCCATAAGTGCTGCGCCCCCTCCCATTGTCCCTCGACTTTCACCTATGGGCATTGTCCCTCGACTTACACCGATGGGCCGCCATCAGGCGAAGGGCCCATGTCACCTGTAAACACAGGTGACAATCTACAACAACAACAACAAACAGCATCTTAATCCAGAGGAAGCCAGCAGTCGCCGCGCAAGGAGCTGCTGGTGGGATAACACGCCAACCCCCGTGGCAGCGGGCCATGCATGCCCCCCCCACGGTTCCTCTTCCCACCTCCTTCCCCGCCGCGCAGCCCGTAAGTGCTGCGCCCCCTACCATTGTCCCTCGACTTTCACCTATGGGCATTGTCCCTCGACTTACACCTATGGGCCGCCATCAGGCGAAGGGCCCATGTCACCTGTAAACACAGGTGACAATCTACAACAACAACAACAACAACAAGCATCTTAATCATGCTCACCTCAACTCCTGAGGAGAAAACATCTTCCATATGCTGCTGAAGAAGGGTTCTTAGACCCGAAATCGCGATACAGCAAGCATGACAAGCTACTGCGAAGTCATAAAAGTGATTACAAAAGAGAATAAGACACTCTTAAGACAAAGAGAAAATATCTTTAAGAAGATAATAAACGCTGAACTAGCTATCACTTTTACGATATATATATATATATATATAATATATATATATATATATGAATATACATATAGTATATATATATATATATATATATATATATATATATATATATATATATATATATATATATTTTATATATATATTATAGATATACATATAGTATATATATATATATATATATATAAAATATATATATATATATATATATATATATATAATATATATAATACACTACTTACTATATCCATTTCCTTCTATTGGGGAGCGCCTGAGGCCAAGGCGTGGTTTTGTCTCGTCGGAGACGCTGGAAAAATCGAGGACAGTCGCGATGCCCGGCTGGCTGGGAACCAGGACCAGCACAAGGCTCTGTCACGCCGGACTAGAACCCTCCTGGGGAGAGATAAGGAGAGGTATGTCAGGAGCCTCGCTGAGGATATCGAGGGCCATTTGAACGCAAATGACCTCCGACCCGCCTACCGAGCCCTGAAGAAGCTCCGTTCCAAGTTTCCATCTCGGGCGAGTGCTATTCGAGCAGCAGACGGGCGCCTCGTGTCGGACATGGATGGGCAGATGGCTCGTTGGGCTGAGTACTTTGGGCAGTTGTTCACGGTGGACCCTCCAACTGAGCAGGTTCACACCACTGGGTTACAGGCAGTGGATGTCGATCCTCCCATTGACGAAACTGCACTCTCTCTTGACGAAGTCAGAGAGGCTGTAGCAAACAAAGTTGAGGGGTGGAAAGGCAGCTGGTAGTGGTAATCCGTATTATGTCCATCTTTCTAATGCAAGAATTAATCAGTATCTGTACTCTTTCATCCATTGCACTGGTAAACTCTGGAACTCTCTTCCTGTTTTTACTTTTCCACCTTCCTACTAGTAAAATCTTTTCAAGAGCGTAGTGACAAGACACCTCCCGAACTAAATTGGCCCACCCCCATTTCTTTATTATCTTAATGTCGCTTACTTTATAAGGAATGGCAACTAAGCGGGCTTTTTTATACCTCTTTTTTATGTGCCCTTATGTGTATATATATATATATATATATATATATATATATATATATATATATAATATATATATATATATATATATATATATATATATGTATATATATATATATATAATATATGTATATATTAAAATATATATATATATATATATATATATATATATATATATATATCTTGATATTTCAGGGTGACAAAGACACTCGTCATACTTGGGGTTGTTTATGCGCAACGTTTCGCCAAAGGCACTTGGCATCATCAGGCTAAAAATAGTTAAAAAATTTAATATATTGCAATGCTAAAAAGCGAACATCTAAAAAAATATTTCTAAGAACAATAAAAATATTCCTATATTTTCTAAAATTACTAACTAATAAATAAAATATAATTTGTACTTAACGGACCTTGGTGTGTATGCTGTCTGAGTTGGTAGAGGACTGAATGAACACAAGTTTCGTGGGTAACATTTCAGCTTGTGTGGGGCGATCGAACCGAGAGTCGGGCAATCGAAACAGTGATAGTCATTTGAGTATATGTAGTTGGTGTGAAATGACTTGGTTATTAAGATCAGGGGACAGATGCTTGATGTGTATGGATTCTAATAATTTAGTGTCACTAGGGTAGTGTGCCTTGGATAGGATACTAAAGTCATTCATAGAAAAAGGGTGATCTAAATCATGTGAGTGTGAGCGGATTGCAGATTGCGAAGGTGAAGAAATGGGTCGACCAGTACGTGCAGAAACACCTTTATGCTCAGAAAGCCTAAGGGTTAGATTCCTTGTCGTCTCGCCGACGTATCTAGCGTTACAACTAGAACATTTTAATTCGCAAATTATGTTTGAAATAAGGGCTTTAGGTATAGAGTCTTTATATTTGAAATGAGTTCTTAAGGTAAATGAATTAGTAAAAATAAATTAAAATTTTGAGTTAGGAAGATATATATATGTATATTTATATATATATATATATATATAATATATATATATATATATATATATATATATATATATATATATATATATATATTAATATATATATAATAAATTGCCCTATTGTGATATATATATATATATATATATATATGATATATATAATATAGTATATATATATAAATATATTATATATATATATATATAATATATAATATATGTATATTAGGGTGTCCCAGGCTTGTATTAGTAGAAAATCAAATAATGATATCAAGTCCAGCACATGCTGCTCTAGTTCCTTGTCAAATGAAAGTGATTCCACCAAATTTTCGTGAAAATTGGGCAATATTTAATGGTCGCGCAAAACGAACGTTTTGATAGCTCCTCTAAGATTCGACCCATTATCTGCATTCTGATCACTCTATCGTGTTCAGAAGAGCCTAGGTACAGGGAAACTCATGTGAAATATCTATTATGTTTATTTAGTTATTTATTCCTACTCCAACACCTTCTTCTTGAGTTCCGCCTTCGTTTTTTTAGGGACAGCTTTCGTGTGGAGGCGGGCAAGCTTCAAGAGGAACTGGGTTTGCCGTTCGTCCTTCGTCCGGTTGCCGAGGAAGCGTTGAATGAGGGCTGTTTCTCGTTTTGCGAGGTCGTTCGTGACCTTCAGGACACCAGCCCGCTTCTTCGCGCACTTGAAACACGAATCCGTGTTCCATGTTTCAGGACTCAGCTCAAGGAAGGTCGGTTGCTGGCCTCCTAGTAGACTTTTCAAGACCTGCATCGACCGCACTGAGCAGAAGGCGGAAAGCGGCCTGTTGAGATTGATTGGTGTCTTCGACTCGGGGCGCCGTGGATTCTTGGTCGTCGAAGGACGCTTCATCCCCTCTATCATCTCCGCCTTCTGCTCCGGGCTGATGCGGTCATCGAAGATGGCCAGTCCGATCAGGTTCTCGGAAAGGTACCAGAGATGGCGCCGCATGGCACGTTCCGCGACCGACGCAACCCCATCGTCGCAGATCCTCTTCACGTCAGTGATGAAGTCCAGGTCGTTCTTGGCTGCGTAGGACGGAATCATTGCCTCATTCCAGTATTTCGCGTAGACCATGGTCACAAAGAACGCAATCGACGGATCCCGCCCAACTCCGCCTGCTCATCTCCAGCTGGTCATGGAAGAGCATGATCTTCACGGCGTAGATGGCCTTGGCCATCCATCTGGCCATGTGGTAAGCACCAGGAGCACGGAAGGATGTAGGGACACCTCCTCCGAGGTAGGCCACGCTGAGCAGGATGACCTCTTTGTAGTCTTCGCGTGGATGATTCCCACAGTCAAGCAGACGTTTCAAGTGACCGAGCATCTCAAGGCGGCGAGCTTCTGTCGGATGACAGAGCGGTTGGTGTCAGGGGCTGTGGTCGGCTCTGGTCAACGATAGGCCAACGATTCTGGAGCCTCTTGAAAAGGGCGATGTTAGGGCCAGATGATGGACCCATGCAAGCCTCGAAGACATCCTTCAGAACAACTTCTAGGATGTGGTGGCGGCATGCCAACCACACCAGGGGCTTCTCCAGGGCACGTTCAATCCTGATACACGCTCCTTGAACCATCCCCGTGTTGGCCGCTGTCGTGTCGAATGCCATTCCAATAATGTTGCCCTCCAGCTGCTTTCCCGCACCAGCTTCAAGACGGTTTTCCGCAACAGCTTGTCCTGTCCGTCTGCAGACACAGGAACACCCAGAAGTTCCTCCGTATCCTCCCCGGACACCAAGACGGCCACCCTCTCCTCCAATGACCTTCCGTCGCTAGACTGGGTAACAACTTGCCGTCCCAAAGGGAGGACCAAAGGGACTTCAGGCTTGAAGGAGAGAGACATGCAATCTCTTTTGTGGTTCTTGACTCTGGCCCGGTGGATCGACGAACGGGACACAGTGATATGTTCGATGTTGTGGCCGAGGCTCATTGCAGCAGCGGCATAGGAGGATGTCGCAGCACGGATGGACAGATTGTCGTGCTCCCAAGCAAGGGTCAGCTCCTTGGTGAGCTTATTCTCCTTGGGAGGTCGACGGCGTGGACATTTAGCTGGTGTCGGAGCTTTGAAGTCGTTGTCCTTGGTTTCTTCGTTGGACGATGAGGATGTAGTAGAAGACTCCAAAGCCACGTCACGATCAAGAGTGGATGACGAAGCAGCCGCGTCCTTCTTCTTCATCTCCATCATTTGTCTCTTACGTCGCTTCTCCTCAGTCGCTCGCTTCAGCTTCTCGTCCACGCCAGCCATCGAGCAGCTCTGTCGGTCCTCCCTCTGAGCCTCCAAGAACGCCTTGTCTTCCTCGGGGATCTTCGCTTCCATTGCCTTGGAATTCGCGATGTCGAACATGTCTTCGAGGCTGTCTCTGAAGATGCATCTCTTCATTTCTTCCGTCTCTGTCTTCCGTGACTTGGATTTCGCCAAGGCGCCGTACTCCTCGTACAGTTTGAGGATCTTCTTCTTTACCCACGACACATCCGACGTCGGAATGTTCGCACGTCGCCACACTTCCAAGATCTTCTCAGCGGTAGAAGCTGTTGCAGCAAAAAGAACCTCCTTCTGGATCTTGTGGTGGAACAAAAACACCTGGAAAACCTCGCCTCTCGACGGAAGACGATTCCCCGGGAATGACGATGCTGGGGACTTCTCCAGTAGCCATACCACGTCCGTAGATCGTCTTTCACACGCCATCACGTTAGACCTGGGAACACAAAAGAGACCAGAATACATTTTTTTTTATTTTACATCGATAAATACATACATAGGCATTAGCTACATTATTTATAGTGATGGAAATACAAGGGATACGGCAGGCACACACTTAAAACGACTAAGTTCACACACTAAGATAGTTGTAATATAGATGTAGTGAGAAACAAACCGACACAAAGGACACCACACGCGACAACGACACACGCGACAACTACCTCACTCTTTGACGCCGAGCAGAAAACTGAACGAAATGCGCGACCAGTAAAAGACGAGAGAGGAAGCTGAAAGTTTTCCTGTTTGAACTTGTCACGACAGGGAACAAGGGCAACATGTGCTGGAGTGTGTCCGATACACATCAGTTTTTGGAACCCTTTAAAACCTTAATTGTATATATATATATATATATATATATATATATATATATATATATGGGTGTGTGTGTGTGTGTGTGTGTGTGTGTGGTGTGTGTGTGTGTGTGTGTGTGTGTGTGTGTGTGTGTGTGTGCCTGTGTCTGTGGCTGTGTCGTAGGAAGTCATAGGAAGGTTGAAAAATAGAAACAAGAAGAGAGTTCTACAGTTTACCAGTTAAAGGGATGAAATTGGGAAGATGCTGATTAACTCTTGCATTAGGAAGATGGACAGAATATGGATGAGAATGAATAGAAAGTCTTCTGCAACGAGGCCGCGGGAAGAGGGGAGGCATGCAGTTAGCAAGTTCAGAAGAGCAGTGAGCATGAAGATAACGGTAGAAGATATCAAGAGAAGCAACATTGCGGCGGTGATTTAAAGATTGAAGACAGTCAGTCAGAGGAGGGGAGTTGATGAGACGAAAAACATTTGACTCAACCCTGTTATAAAAATTTAATTAGACGCCACAGGATACCTAATTTCTTAGAAGCTGTTTCAGATAGAGTTGAGATGTGAGATTTCCAGTTCAGATTATAATTAGTAATGGATAGTCCAATAATGTTCATTGCAGAAGAGGGAGACAGTTGAGTGTAACTGAGAGAGTGGATAGTTGTCTGGTAGAATTTGTCGATTAGATTTGTGAATAAATTGGAGGCATTGAAGTAAACAAGGTTTGCTTTGCCCCAATCAGAAATGATAGAAAGATCAGAATGTATGCGCTCTGTGGTCGTCCTAAAATAATTTTTTTCCCTGCTGATTGGACGTCTAATAAATGGTGGAAAAATACAGGGTAAATCAACAGCTGGGAGGGGATAGGGTTTTTGATTTAGATTTAAATTTATTAAAAAATATAAAGAGTGGGTGATAAACAGAACCCTGAGAAACACCACTATTGATAAGACTTATGAGAAACACAATGACCCTCTACATCTACAGTAGCTGCAATATAACGTGTTGAAAAAGAAAATTAAGATGAAGGTGCTGAGAGAAGGATAGAAACCGAATGAGAGTAGTCTGGAAATTAAACATTTATGCCGGATTCTATCAAAAAATTTGTTTTGCCAAGGGCAACAACAACAGTTTCACCGAAACTCCTAAAGGAGGATAGCTAAGATTCAGTTAGAAAAGTTAGAAGATATCCAGTAGATCGTTTTTTACGGAAATCGTACTGACAATCATATAGAAGATTGTGAGCAGTTAGATCCTTAAAGTAATCGTCCAGACCATTTCATCATTCCTGATTTGATGTAGTTAGAGTATAGCCATTATATAGTGTATCAACAATATGTTGTCACTTTTTGCATCCAGTCAGCCGTTTTTTAATCATCCGCAATAAAAATCCGTAAATTCCCCGAGCTTCGAAAACGCTGCTGGCAACTGGCAGACGATGCGCCATGGCTCGGTGACGTCACAAGTGGAAGGCTCCTCTTCCCGCGCTGATCAGAAGCACGTAAACACAAGAGATAAATATAGTACTTGAAGATTTTTGGGTGTTTCTGATAGATTTTTTTTGCAATATGCGATATGCGACATGCATGCATCCTTCCTTTCCCTTCTCTCTCTCTCTCCTTCCTTTCCCTTCTCTCTCTCCTTTCTCTCTCTCTCTCATCTCTCTCTCTCGTGGAGGATGAAGGAAGAAGGAAGAAGAAATAGTAAATGAAAAAGAAAGAAAGGAGAGAAAGAGAGTGAGAGAAATGAGAGAGAGAGAAAGGAGAGAGAGAGAAGTGGAAAGGAAGGAGAGAGAGAGAGAGAGAGAGAGAGAGAGAGAGAGAGAGAGAAGAGAGAGAGAGAGAGAGAGAGAGAGAGAGAGAGAGAGAGAGGGGAGGAGAGAGCAGAGAGGAGAAGAAGAGAGAGAAAAAAAAAAAGGAAGGAGAGAGAGACGGAGAGAGAGAGAAGGGAAAGGAAGGAGGAGAGAGAGAGAGAGAGAAGAGAGAGAGAGAGATAGAGAGAGAGAGAGAGAGAGAGAGAGAGAGAGAGAGAGAGAAGAGAGAGAGAGAGAGAGAGAGAGAGAGAGAGAAAAAAGGAAGGAGGAGAGAGAGACGGAGAGAGAGAGAGGGAAAGGAAGAGAGAGAGAGAGAGAGAGGAGAGAGAGAGAGAGAGAGGAGAGAGGAGAGAGAGAAGGAGAGAGAGAGAGAGAGAGAGAGAGAGAGGAGAGAGAAGAGATGAGAGAGAGAAGAGAGAGAGAGAGAGACGAGAGAGAGAGAGAAGGGGAAAAAGGGAAAGGGAGAGAGAGAGAGAAGAGGAGAGAAAGAGAGAGAGAGAGAGAGAGAGAGAGAGAGAGAAGAGAGAGGAGAGAGAGAGATGAGAGTAGAGGAGAGAGGAGAGAGAGAGAGAGAGATGAGAGAGAGATAGAGAGAAGAGGAGAGAGGAAGAAAGAAAAGGAGAAAGGAAGAGGACGAGAGAGAGAGATAGAGAGAGAGAGAGAGAAGAGAGAGAGAGAGAAGAGAAGAGAGAGAGAGAGGAGAGAGAGAGAGAGACTTCCTCCTCTGACGTCATCAATAACATTCGTAGCCCTGTTTGGAGGAAGAAAAAAAAATTCGCGCGCTTTTTACAAAAGTCGTGTTTTTACGGAAATAAGGCCTGGAAATTAATTATTTTTGGTGGATTAGGTGTTTTGAATGTACATTCAACATTATTAGGCAAAAAAAAAATGGCTCTGGACGATTACTTTAAGAATATTCTGATTAAGTATAGATTCGAAAGTTTTACCGTAGATAACAGCCAAGTCGCCAGTTCAACGTTTCTTTGTTATTTACATACGTCTGGTGGCGTTAATACTTACATTCTTACATCCATGATTTCAGGAAAGTTAGAAGGGGCTATCTGGAAAGTCTGTGTCATTTTGTGTCTTCATCTGTGTCATATTAGGGCTATAAATGAACATATTACAAAAATAAAACCGAGTGGCGCCCTTTGCATACCTACTACAGTAAAGTCGCCAGCTAGTATTTTAACCCAACAGTTGAGTCGCCACTCTGGGGAATTCAGGGAAATTAGAGGTAAAGTAAAACAAGTCTCTATATATATTAGCTGCGGAAGATGCTTGGATATAAAAAAATTCTTCTGCCAACGTGAAAACAAATTCTATTCAAGTTTGAAAGATCTGGCAAGCCTTGTGTCCTGCCGCCCGAAAGGTGATAAGCTACTGTCTGTCGTCGCGCCAAGAAAAACTTGAGAAGCAAAATGCGCAACAGTTATATTTGCAGATACAAAGCATAAAACAACGCTGAAACCGGGTAGATTATACAGTCATGATATAAACTACTGTGTATCATCTTCAGTGGCACATAAAAATCAGTAGTGATGCTATAATTCGTAATATTTGGCGGCTGGCGACATGACTGCAGGTGGCGACTTGACTGTTATCTACGGTAGAAAGGCAGGACGCCAAAGCAAAGATGTGAGCAAAATTCCAGCAAGAAAGAAAGGTGAAAGAAGATCGACAAAAACGGAAAAATTTGACCAGGCTGGGTGCAAACACAAAAGCAATTTTTTTTAGAACAGTAGGAGGAACTCCGTTAGGACCGTAAGCCTTTCGAGGATATAGGCCAGAAAGGGCAAAGCAAACATCATTAAAATTTCTATTATTAACAGGTATAATATAGTTAGAGTATGGAGGAGAAGGAGAAACAAGCCCTTCATCAACCAGAATGGATTTTCAGTAAAGGTTTGAGCAAAGAGTTCAGCTTTATAAATATATGAGACAGCTGTCGAGCAATCTGGCTTAAAAAGTTTGAATAAAAGGTTGAGTAAAGAGTTTAAAGACTAAGTACCAATAGAAATAGATGAAACAGCTGTGGAGCCATATGGGTGAAGCATATGAGGGAAAGATGAAAAAGAAAAAATGTTAGAGATGTTAATAGCTAGATGCCAGAAGTCCCGAGAGGAGTTTGATTCAGAAAGATTTTAACATTTATCATGAATGATGGAGTTTTTGGTAAGTTGAAGAAAAGATTTGGCATGAATACGGGCAGAAATATAAAGGGTATGAGTTGCAGGAGATTGATGGTTACGGTACCGTCTGTTAGCCGCCTCTCTATCTTGGACAACATGAGAACAAGCAGAGTTAAACCAAGGTTGACGGGCTTTAGGATTATATAAAGTTTGTGGAATGTACGGCCTCAAAATGCAGTTATGCGCTCTGCACAAAGAGATGGGTCTCTGACATGGAGCTTGAGGAAGGAATCATGTTTCTCCTCATCAAAAATGATTTCCAGTTCCTCTTTGAATTCAAGAATACAGTTCAACATTCGACCTCGGGATAGCCACCTTATATGCAACACCAGTGAGATGTGGGCCGCATCCATTTCCTGACATATCTTCTGAAAAAGTCTGCATTTCAAAGACCGGTATTTGATGAATCTGACCATCTTGACAGCTTGGTTCAAAACTTCAGTCTGCTCTTCTCCACACGTTTTTGCTACTAACGCTTCTCTGCGTAGGAAGCAGTGCGTTGAAGTCATGGATGGATTTTTTTTAAGGCTTCGGTGATGAAACCTTTGTATTTCCCTATCATCGATGGTGCACCATCAGTACATATTCCACAACAGTCAATCCATGAAACAACATAGTCAGTGAGATACGATGTCACGGAAGCAAATATGTCCTCCCCAGTGGTTGTGGTATGTAGTTCTTTGCAAATTATAAAGTGTTCGACGACTCCTTTATCGATGAATCTGCAAAACCCAAGCAGTTAGCATTTCCCATCTATGTCAGTGCTCTCCATCTACTTGTTTAGTAAATTTTGCATTTGATTTGATGCGCTCCACAGCCTGCTTATTGATATTAGCTGACATTTCATATTCTAAGACTGATTGTGTTATTGGAGAGAATTATTTTTCAAACTTGATCCCGAACTTCTTTGCCAAGCATTGTTTAAATGTTTAACCATCATGTTGCATGTCGGGGCAATTATTTCTTCATCAGTTGTGTGAGGCTTAATTTTCTTTGATCTAAGTGCTGCTACTCTGAAGGAGGCTTCAAGAGCATTGTCAGCTATGGTTACTCTTTTCACCATTTTACTAGCCGCCTTATTCTGACCCTATAACAAACGAGAAAAATATGGCAAGCCCTTCTGTGACACACCAGGGTGTTTGGTAGTGAGGTGCCGCTTCATCTTGCTAAGTACCAATACCTCAATGCTGAGTGTCTCTCCACAAACTACACACACAGGGCGATGCTTTTCTCATCATTTTTTATGCAAAACCATATGCTAAGGCGTTTGTTTCTCCTTTCCATATTTTGACCCAGATGGATCAGGAATAGCTTCAACGCTCTAGTTCGAATCAGGAACAACATTGGGAGTCAGCATTGGATCTTCATTTTCCTGGAGTTTTTGCTTCCTCACAAAGAACTTATTCATGCTAAAACAAATGAATAAATCGGCAGACGTTCCTTCTCTCACTCATTTACATAATATTCTGCAAAACAAAAGAGGGATTTACGTTTGTCTACGTTACCACAACCTTCCTATCCATCACTCCCTCCCCTACATTTCATAATATATCTCATCCGCCATATCTTCTACAATTACTTCTTTCCACACTCAACTGTTACCAGGTTCCACTCATCCACCAAAGCCATTCAATAATGAGCATCATCCCTACATAGTACAGATCATCACTTCGCACGTCTTATTTTAAGAATGGAAAGTATAGCGTGTAAGATGAACCTCAGTGTGGGAAGGTCTTCAATGAAGTTTTTTTCTTTTAATACGTTGGAGCCTATAGCGCCTGTAGGACTATAGGCCTATAGGCCTGTAAGTCTATCTTCTTTCCTTAGGGTTTTATCTTCTTCCCTTGAGGGCTCAGGTTGTTGCCCCTGCATATTCTGGAGCTGGAGGGCTGTGATGATTGGTCCTCGCCCGTGGTGGCGCAGGCTATGTTTTTAGAGTGACACCTGTGATGATTTGATTTTGAGTCATATGCCCCCTGTTGCCCTCCACCGCGCTTGCAGTCGCTGTTGAAGGTGAGGTTGATGGGTAGCATGTGGGTATCTTTGGCCACTCGACGATAGAAGAAACATACCATCTCCTGGCAGGACTTGAACTCGTTACCTTGTGTTCACCACAAACATGCTATAATCCTCCAGCCACCGCGTTATAAATGGCCGAAAGAGTTGTCCCCGGCTGGACTCGAGCTCGCGACCTCGACCTCGTATACAGGACTATGTACAGGACAGAGAAGGCTTCTATTTTGAGTGCAAGCGGATACATATTTCAAGCAGTGGACTTTTTGATGGTTTATTTCGCTTCTCCGTCAGTGGATGGAGTCCGGTAAATCCGATATACGATAAATCGAGGGTTGAGTATATATATATATATATATATATATATATATATATATATATATATATATATATATATATATATATATATAAATATATATATATATATATATACACAGTAGAAGCTCAATCTGGCGGAGCTCGAGTTACCGGAAAGGTCGATTTACCGGAGAAGTAAAAACATTATTTGGAGCGGTTCTGGTAACGGCTCATGCGCATGAGTAGGCTTGGGGGTCATACAACTTTTGTTGAAATAGGATTTACCGAAAACACTCGATTATACGGAAATGTCCGTTATATCGAGCTTATAATAATATGCAAAGACTATTGCATATATATGCCAAGAATCTTGCTTACAAGAATATGAAGAAAGGACATGGGGACAGGCGAACGAGACAGTTTTTCTTCAGTTTGCCCTGAGCCTTTCCTTTTAAGGGGAGGCATAGCCACGGTGGCCCCCCCATAATCCACCAGTAAGTGCCAAGAGCAACAGCAAAAGTTTCACCAAAACCCATAAAGGACGATGACCAAGATTCAGTTAGGAAAGCTAGAAGGTCGCTAGTAGATCACCCTTTATGGAGATCTTACTGACGACCAGATAGAAGATTGTGTGCAGATAGATGCTTAAGAATCTTCTAATTTAAAATTGATTCAACACTTTTTGAAAGGCAGGGAGTCAAAACTATATGACGGTAGTTTGAAGGATTAGAACGGTCACCCTTTTTAGGAACTGGTTGGGTGTGAGCAAACTTCCAGCAAGAAGGAAAGGTGGAAGTAGATTGACAAAGACGGAAAGGTTTGACCAAGCAGGGTGCAAACACAGAAGCACAGTTTTTGAGAACAATAGGAGGGACTCCGTCAGGACCGTAAGCCTTCCGAGGGTCTAGGCCAGAAAGGACAAAGAAAACACCATTAAGAAGGATCTTAATAACAGGCATAATATTGTCAGAAGATGGAGGAGAAGGAGGAACAAGCCCTTCATCAACCAGAGTGGAATTTTCAGCTTAGGTTGGAGCAAAGAGTTCAGATATAGAAATATATGAGACAGCTGTCAAGCCATCTGGGTGAGGCATAGCTGGGAAATATGAAGAAGAAAATTTGTTTGAGATGTTATTAGCTGGAAAAATGTTAGCTTTTGGGAAAACGGTGGCCGAGTCGCTAGCGTCCTGGAGCGTTGAGTTTGATGTCCCGAGGTCGAATCCTGGCTGAGGCAGCTCTTTCGACCTTCTTTAACGCGGTCGACAAAAGCCTGGTAGGTGAGCACAAGGTCCCGAGTTCAAGTCCCATCGAGGAACAACTGTCAAATCCATCGTCGAGTCGCCGAAGACACCCGCATGCAGCATACCTGTTCTTTCGACTGCGACTACAAATGCGGCGGAGGGAAAACCAAGTGGCAGTATGAGCCTAAACCTTAGATCCGAACATCACAGAAAACGGAATCTTCACCTAAAAACCGTAGGTGTCATTATAAAAATCAAGCCTGCGCCATCAACGGGCGAGGGCCAACCATCACGACCCTCCAGAATGAGCACGGTCAACCACATTAACCCTCAAATATAAATAGCCTACATGCGCTATAGGCTCCAACGGAAAAAAAAAGATGCCAGAAGGAGTTCGGTTAAGAGATATTTTGACATTCTCTATGAATGAAGAAGTTTTTAGTAAGTTGAAGGAACTATTTGGCATGATTACGGGCAGGAATATAAAGGAAATGAGTTTTAGGAAATGGATGGTTACGGTACCGTTTGTGAACCGCCTCTCTATCTTGGACATCATGAAAACAAGCAGAGTTAAACCAAGGTTGACGGTCTTTCGCTTCAGAGAAAGTGGTTGGAATTTATGCCTCCATATCAGAGACAATGACCTCAGTTATGCGCTCTGCACAAAGATATGGGTCTCTGAAATGGAAGCAATAATTATTCCATTAAAAATCAGAGTAGTACTGCCTTAGGTCCTCCCACTTAGCTGAGTTGAAATGCCACCTAAGCACCTCCGCTTAGGTGGGTCCCAGGGGTATATTCCCGTTTTCTGGAACAGTATGTGACGTTTACTCGTGAATACGTCAGGCTTGGTTACGTTAGGATACGGTTAGGGTAGGTTAGGTTTCCTGGACTTATAATGGTAACTTTGTGTGGGAATCACAATGAGGAATTCCGATGCTTAGTTTCGAAGCTGCAGCAAAACGTCTTCACTCAGAAACCACATACTCGCATAGAGCTGGGGAATATGCGTCCCGGGGCGGCCCCGGAGCGATAGGACAGGTTATAGAAATATGATTGTGATCTGAGGAACCCAACGGAGAGAATAGTTTGACAGAGTAAGCAGAAGGGTTAGTAGTTATGAAAAAAATCAAGAATGTTGACCGTGTCTCCAAGGCGGTCAGGTATACGGGTAGGGTGCTGCACCAGCTGCTCTAGGTCTTGGACGATAAACAAGTTGTAGGCTTGTTCACCAGGTTGGTCAGTGAAAGAAAATGAAAGCCAAAGTGGATGGTTAACATTGAAATCGCCAAGAATGGAATTTCTGCAAAAGGAAAATAATATGAAATGTCCTCTACTTTTGATGTTAAATAGTCGAAGAATTTTACAGAGTTCGAGGAGTTAGGTCAGAGATATAAAGCACAAATTAATTTAGTAAAGGCCGGTTCGGACTATCCCGTTTGTACGGCCGCCGTACAACAACAATGACGTCACCATCATCATCGCTTGAGTGGTATTTGTGGTAACTTGGCACAGTTGGCAACTCCGCTCGAGGGGACACCGCCGAGCGGGAGAGATGACTTGAATTTAACTTTGTACGGCAGCCGTACAGCGGTACGGCGGTGCGGTAGACTTTGTTGTGACGTCATTGTGACGTCTTTGTTGTTGTACGGCGGCCGTACAAGCGGGATATTGGGAACCGGCCTTAAGAGAATGACATTGAAGTCAAACTAGGTGAAAATTCGGAAAATTCAAGACCGTGGGCACGAACGCAAGTGATGTCGTTGCGTACATATATACGCAACAGCAAGCTTTGGATTGAAAATGATAATAGAGACAGTTAGAAGAAACATAAAAGTGACTGCTGTCAGTGCTCACTTACACCTGGGTTTCGGTGGGTAAAATATGAGGTTTATATGAGTAGAGGTGAGATGTCAATTATGTCATAGAAGGTAATTTCAATTTTAGAAATATTTTAGTTTTGATAGTTATATGGTACTTTCTTCCTAAATAACATGCATATATGTGGGTTTCAATGCTTGCAATTCCAGTTATATCAGATTGAAGTATGTAATGTTGCAAATTGTGCTAGACTGTCTGATATAAATGGTGAAATAAAATTACTTTTCAAAGTTTTATGATCTTCATTACTTCACCTGAGTTTTCATAATGATAATGATATCTACTTATTTCATTAATGACTACATTTAATTTTAAATTAACCAAACTTATGCCAAGAAATCAAGCACTGGTAATATGGTGTTGTTTTCAGAGCATAACATTCAATACAAATTTCTGCCCTGGTACATAGGGCCTTATATTGAAAGTTTACCTTTCATCAGAGCCCTTGAAGATGAGAATCTTCAGAATGAAGAAATAGATAAGGAAGAAGCAAGAAGAAAAACTAAACAACGGCTCATTGACATTGCTGAAGCCAGGAAGAAAAAGTCATCCCCCATATCATCACCTGGTCTGGCTGTGGTAACCTGCTCTAGTAAAGGTAAGACTGACATCATATTTTTTTTATCAAAGGTAGGCTGGCAGACAAAAGCAAATGAGAAACAAAGAAATGAGAAGGAAAAAAAAGTAAATAAGGATAAAATAAAAAAATTCAAAATATATTAATGAATAAATAAACTAAAATATAATAGGAAATATAGTAAGTGAATTCCACAATGATTGGCAAATTTTCGTTGGTCTTTATAATATTATCTTTAATCCATACAGCGTAAGCCAAATATATAACTGAAAATCAGAGATACATGTTGGCGTCCACCAATTTTCGAATTTTTGTTTTGTTTTGCATAATTGGTGTTAAAGCATCGTATAATAAATGTAGAATATGAAAATAGTACTCAATCAATCAACCATTGGGGGCATACGCCGGGGGGCGCGTCGCCTCGCCCACCGTACGACGCCACTCCCGGGGATCACCACGCGTGAGTCCCCATGCAGGCTCCCTTCCCATACCAAAAAACTCCCGATAGGAAGCATCAACTTGCCCCAGCCACGAGCCTTGTGGGCGCATCCCTGGCCTCCTCCATGCTGGATTGTCTCCTACAGATACAACCCTAAGGGAAGGATTGGTTTCAGGGTGGCGTGCCACATGGCCATATAGCCGAAAGTGGCGCTGACAGACTATACAGGTAATAGGCCTCGATTCAGTTTCATGGTGCAATCGCTGGTTTGACACATAATCATCCCAGCGATACCCCATGATTCTTCGAAGACACTTTACCAAAGGCATCGATTCGCCTCTTCAAATCGCTATTTAGTGTCCATGTCTCACAACCATAGAGTAAGACAGGGATCACAAGCGACTTGAAGATCCGGATCTTTGTCCTCCTGCACAGGTACCGACAACGCCAAATACTCCTGCTGAGTGAGTCCATAACACCGTGGGCTATGCAAATCCGTCGTAAGACTTCTTAACGTGACCCGCCGTCATTATGGACTGGGCTACCAAGGTATGTAAAACTTTCCAAGATATCAATGTCCTCACTGCACGCATGAACAGACTGTACTGTTTCATCTAGTAAGCCTCCAAACACCTGGACCTTGGTCTTGAGGCAGGAAACCTCAAGTCCCAAAGGCTTTGCCTCCTCGTGCAGTGCCTCGAGAGCCATCACCATGATCTTCAGCGACTCAGCAAAGATTACTGCATCATCGGCAAAAACAAGATCAGTGATCTTGATGTTGCCGAAGGATGCTCCACAATCACTTATATCTACAATTTTGCCCAATACCCAGTCCTTACAAGTATTGAAAACTGATGGGGCAAGGACGCACTCTTGCCTCACTTCTGTATTCACAGGAAAGAAGCTGGATACACCTCCCCCACACTTCACAGCAAAATAGTACTCGCAGGCCCATATTTTAGAAGCAGTGACCACTCGTAGGTTTGGGCGACGTGCGTGAAAGTAATCATACTGCGACCGTATAATTTATTTTTGCATGGACATTTTCAGGACGGGAGCTGTTTTGGCAGTATACCAATGTCTGAGGGTAGTTTTCACAAAATTTAATAATTTTAAAGTGCAATACCCCTTTATGTACAATACTTTTATGTTGTGATATTTATTCTATGGTAATATTTGTTACGTAAATACACGATTTTATATTTTTCACATAATTTTCTATTTGCACTTGTATATAAACAATATTGCGATGACTTATCAGTATTTTTATGTTATATCAGCTACATATTTATGTATGGGTTATTTTTGTGTCTGTTTTTCCAACTTATTACTACTTGAAGTGTCCTAGTTAGTGTCGATGTCGAATGACAAGTTCGAAACGTTGGTTTCCTAGACTTGTCCTAGACAATTCCTAGTTGTCGAAGTTGAAGTGAAGTGAGAGAAGCGAGGGCGAAAGACAAAGAAATATTGTGGTCGCCAGCACTCCATGAAGGATTCGGCAGTGTTACAAGGTCACGGGAGGATGTGTTGGTAGGTCACAATCAACCCATGACATCAAAAATACGTGGTTATAAAGCGGGATTATAACTCTGCACAAATCCCCCTGGTACCCCAACAATTGGGTAGTGTTGTCCTGTCTTGTGATAATGTGTGGCAACCACAAAGCCCACCCATTCAACATTGTTAGAGCTGAGTTAGATTACTGTTACTATGGTTAATGGCACGGGGTCAAATTAACGCCGTTGACACCCACGCAAGAAATTAGTTGCGGCGTTAACTTAACGCCGTAGACACTGCAAGGGTTAAATATTCTAGACATAGGAGGAAGGAGCATAAGGAATCATAAAAAAATCATTCTAAGGTTTACCAATAAAAGGGGTGAAGGAGTTAAGATGCTGGTTAACTCATGCTTAGTAAGATGGACATAATAGGAATGAGTGTGACTCAAGTTCAGCAGAGAGGCTCCAGGAAGGGGAAGGGATGTAGTTAGTTTGGAAAAGCAGATCATGTAAATATGGTAGAAGATAGCAAGCAAAGTAACATTTCCGATTTGCATTATATATTGCTGACAGCCATTTAAGAAAGGGAAGTAATGAGAAGAAAAGCTTTTGATTCCACCCTGATTAAAAGATGTGTGAACAGGTCCCTTCATACATGAGAGGATAGCCTATTCAAGGACAAATAAGGGACTTTCACACTGCTGGATACTAAGGCTTCTGTTGCTCAAAACCTCCATGACCCCAACGATGGTCCTTTCTAGGTCTTTTCCTCTCTCTTTCACCTGTTACTTGTGATCTATACATTCTCTTATTCATTCTTACATTAATTTTTTGCATATAACCACTTCATAACTCTGATTCGCTCCCTCCACTAAGTAATGCTCATTTCCACACATCACTCTGACACTGTTGTTCCTCACTTTATTTAATCATCTCACCCCTGAAATTGCTCAACAACATTTCATTTCTAGCAACACTCTCCTTTTTCATGCCCTTGCATTTAATGCCCATGCCTTGCAGCTAGAATCCCTGTATATAGAGAGTACCGACAACTAGATATGTGGACGTCATATTGACTCCACTGCTCTTCGCTCTTTACACGCATATGCTCTCTCTCTCTCTCTCTCTCTCTCTCTCTCTCTCTCTCTCTCTCTCTCTCTCTCTCTCTCTCTCTCTCTCTCTCTCTCTCTCTCTCTCTCTCTCTCTCTCTCTCTCTCTCTCTCTCCCCCCCTTCAACTGACTGTCTTCTGTCTCTCAAACACTGCTCTAATGCTGCTTCTCTTTGTATATTCTACCATTATTTTCAGGCTTACTGCTCTTCTGAACCTGCTATTGCTGCTAACTGCACGTCTTCCCCCCCTCCATCCACAACCTTAGTGCACAAGACTCTCTACCTATTCTTATCCTTAATTCGTGCATCCTACTAATACAAGAGTTAACTAGTACATTCACTCCCTCATCCCTTTTATTGGTAAATTTTGGTAGTCTCTTCCTAAGTCTATTTCTCGATTCTCCTGCAACTTGAACTCGTTTTAAGTGAAAAGTGTAAAAATACCTCCCACATTAATTGATCAACGCCCTTCTTGGTTTGTTACTGTCTGTTATATAGGGACTGGCATTCGGCGTGCCTTATGTCAGTTTCTATCTTAATTGTCTTTTTTTCTTCTTTTGGCGTGTGGTATGTCCCTCGTGACAAGAAAAAAATCTACTTATGAAAAAAATATTAAGCCTATTATACCTTCAGGATTGTACCTATTTAACAACAATCAGCAGCAGTCTAAGCTTTCAGGGATCCTGCCACTGGCTTGTAGCAAGCAACCATCACAATTTGAATTACCATTATACCCTTATTAATATCAATCTGTGCTGGTGGTATCAGCACATGATATATAAACCTATCTATAAGGACCTTCTTAAAAGGAAATATGTAAACCCTAAAGCCCCCGTCACACATTCCATAATCGAACCACGAACGCGCCAACAATGCAATGCGCAGCGCCGTCATGGTCCTGGTTATGGGTCCATCGTGACCGATCGTGACACTCGTGACGCGCTCGGCCGAGGCACGAAAAGTTAATGCGTGCACTAAAAAATCGGGAAGCTCTCCGATGCTTGTACCCAACGCAGCGCTATCTTAAGTCTATCGTGACGCTATCGTTATCTATGTAGCAGCTTCGTGACACTACCGTGATCGTCTTATGTCTATCGTGACGATAAGAAAGCGTTACACGAGTCTTGTTCCCTACCTTCCCCCCCTTTTTCCCACCCCCTTCCGTCTTCCCCCCCCTTTCTCATTCACCTCCACCCACCCGCGTCTCTCTTCCCCCTACTCCCTCATCACGTGATGACACCACCCTCCCCCTACTCTCTTCCCCCTACTCCCTCGCCACATGTTGACACCCCCACCCCCCTTTTAACCACTCATATCCCCACCAACGTACCAACAACGCCTTCTACATGCCCAAGCCCCCTCCCCCCGTTTCCCCACCAACATCAACACCCCCTTCTTTATTACAACCCCCCTCCCCCGTTTCCCCCCCTTCTCCATCCCCAACAAGTACCCACCCCTGTTTCTCCCACCTTCATCTCTACCCCACTTCCTTCTCCATCACCATGGCAACATCCACCCACGTGTGAGGCATGTCTCTTGACGCTATCGTGATACGTTCATGGCACTGTCATGGCACTGTCGTGGTTATCGTAGCTCTATCGTGACGACAAAATTACCGTTGATTTTTCATTCGTGACATAGTCTTACAGCTGTCATGACTCCATCGTGACCATCTTACGACCATCATGACACATACGTACAGGCAGCGTGACATTGTTGTGAGGCTATCATGGTCTGCGTTTTTCGTGGTCAAATTTCACGATAGCATCAATAATCAAATTGGTGGCGCTATCGTGGTTCGATTATGGAATGTGTGACGGGGGCTTAAGTGGTAACTCAGGCGTAAATGTTCGTGGTGGGCTGAGATTTCCCGCGGGACGCCAAGGGGAGTGTGTATTGTGCCTCGGCCGCGACTGGTCAGGCACGCTTGTCCCTTCTAGGATTAAAGCAAGTTAAGTCACCTCTGCGTATCCTTTCACCTGCTGGAAGGAGACATTGAACGTCCAGGAAGGACCTAGCACACCTGGTGGCAGCTACTAAATGACCCCAAGCCTCCGAAGAGTCTCTACAGGAGGAAATATCGTAGGACTTAAAGCCGGTTGGCGGGAAAGTCCATGCCGCTCGTGGCGGGGCCAGCCGCATTGTTCCTCACTTTTTGAAAGGCTGCTTGTGCCTAAAGTGTTGGTGTGGCTTAGGGCCAGTTGCAAGAAGGTCTCGTCGTGTGCCCTATAGGGTCCCGGCGTGGAAATGCCCGACTGCACAGGTTCAAGAACAGCGTCATTTCACCCCCATCGTGTGCCCCATCGGGAAAAAATCGTCGGGCGGTAACCCCCTACCGATGAGATGATCGATGAGCACCATATATAATCAAATACTTCCATTGAACATCAAAACTCAACATATTCAATATGTGACACATTTCTGAGGAAGAATCAACGCGGTTACTAAGCCGAAAAGGCAGCTGATTCATCATTTTCAGTTGCCGGGCACCCAAGATAAGCGGTGGATGTCCGCGCCACCGTTGGTGGCGCGACTGACAGCGGCTGGTGATATGGGGCGGGTGGGCGGGCGGGCGGAGTACATCCACACCTCATAACAATACGTTGTCATCCACCTTACCTGTGTCTAACTGAAGAAGACTGATCAACTACCACGCCTGTGAACGCATCATAGGACATCACCGATTCACCAGGGCTCATATGGTTCCTCAACGGATCATTGCAGCCCTAACCAACGCCTATACCCGCTCGGTATTCCCGCTGGGATATTAGTGAACAGACTTTAACTATGATTGAATGTATGTGTTACTTTTATGCAGTTACCATTTCGAAATGATAATAAGTAATATGGCTAAATATTACTGACTAGAATCATCTACAAACGCAAATATATTGTAATCATGAGAGAGAGAGAGAGAGAGAGAGAGAGAGAGAGAGAGAGAGAGAGAGAGAGAGAGAGAGAGAGAGAGAGAGAGAGAGAGAGGAGGTGAACACCAGCGTGGCGTTGTCATGGTAACTCAAATGACCAACCTCAGAACTTGTGAAATCTTTTCGTACCGCCTCTTTCTATTGAAAACAGCATTGCTAATACAAGTATTAGTATATTTTAATGTTATAGAAAACAATAATTCATGATAGAAATGACTGGAATGAATTTCTTTATAGTAGTAAATATTATCATTCTATTTATCGCACGGGTTGGTACACCTCGCTCCCGACGTCGGGACATCATGCCGATGGGGGCAAAATCAGCCGTTCATGAAACTCATCAATGACAGTCACGACAGTCGGACGCCCCACTCACTATCGTTTACTCGATGGAAAACGTCCATTTCTTGTAACTGGGCCTTACTTAGAGACAGTGTGCAGTGCTTCCAGTGTGTTTTCTGCCTTGTTTGAGCTGTCTTCTACCCTATTTGGACTGTAAAAGGACTTTACGTCGACGACAAGCAGTGACTTGAGAAATGGCTGTGTTGTGAGGCGTTGAGTGTGAGCCGCTGAGTGTTTTCGCTTCGCTTATCTGCACGACTTCAGAGGATTACTACGCCTTGCTGTCTCTACACGTCTTCAAGTGGGTTATTCCTCTACGCTATCTTCAAGTTGTACCTACAAGGGTGAAAGGCCAGGACTACCGACATTCCACAGGACGTCTCGTGGAGTGTCGGCCGGACATTTATACACTGCAGCAAGTTTCTCGGAGCCTCTCACCCCTAAGGATTTCCTCATCCGTAAGTGTACTTCACTGCCAGATAAGTACCTTCGCTACTGTGAGTACTGTACCCACTTTATAGGCAGTAGGAAGTGTTAGAAGTGGCCAGTGTACATTTTTCTTTCTTTTGTGATCTGGGGAAGGAGCGCGTTTCGCGCCTACATGTAATGACTTCAGAGCAATCCTAGTGTCTGATTCGTTGCTTCAGTGACGTCACGGGTTATTATGAGTGTGAGTGGCTAAGAAAATACGTCACAGGCTTCTTGGAGTATCATTGGGTCCGGCATCAATGTGCTTCGCGGGCTTTGAAGGCGTCGCGCCCTGATTGGTCGAGCGGTGCTTGGGGGGGGGGGGGGGGGGGGAGAGTTACCAGCCTCGTCAAAGTGTTGAATTTGTGTTGTAATGTTGCCTTATGGCAACATTAAGAGTATTATACTTTGTGACATAATATTTTGCTGAGTGAAACACAAACAACACAGACATATTTAGTATATAACAGTGGTGTATAGTAAGCGAGTATTTCCTGTGATTAAGTGTACAGTGAAGGTTAGTAGTATTTTTTCTACATATAAGTTTTTTTGGCTCAGTTAGCCCTAAAACGTAGCATTTTCATCGAGCGTGTTTTCTTTGATACAATAGGGGAAACTCCTCTATTTTAACTGTTAGGTGTTTCTGGACCTACATAAAAGTTACGTTTAAGCCAAATTTTTTTTAGGAGTTCGTTTCAACTTGGGTTGTCACTTGTGTTGAGTGGACATAAGGAGCGTTTGTGTGTGTGTGTAGTTGTATAACATAGCTGTTATTTATTTTTATTATCAAATGTAGTGGTTATGACCTTGATAGATGGTAAACATTATTCATTACACATGTCTCCACCAGAACAGATAGAGCCTATTCTTGTCTCAACACAGCCTCCTACCACCATTTCTACTACTACTACTACTACCACTACTACTACTACTACTACTACTACTACTACTACTACTACTACTACTACTACTACTACTACTACTACTACTACTCCTACCACGCCTACTCTAGCCAATTCTACAACTGTTCCAACCATTAAATTGTTACATCAGGATCCTTCGATCACTAGGTTCTCAGGTGAGGATGAGACACACTCTGCATTGTCATTTCTGCAGCAATGCGAGGATATAATGCAAACAGTAATGTTGCCTCAGGAAATGAGAAGATTTCTTTTGCTAGGTCACAATTGCAACCTGGATCATTAGCCAGTGATATGATATGTGCTTCAGGTTTTGATGGGAAGGCGCTCAATTATGATTATGATGTATTTCGTCGGAATTTCCTGAGAATTTTTGGTGTTGCGCAACATAATGATTCTTTGCAATGGTCATTTACTTATGCTGAAGCATTGACCACACAGTTGGGTAGTGCTGGCAGGTTGAGAGGTCAGGCACGTGCTGCTAATATTGCCTCAGAAGCAATGGAAGCCTTAAACCTTGCTTCATGGTTTGAAAATGATCAATTGACAGTGGAGAGATTTAAACTCATTCTAGAATTTCAGTATTACATCACCTTTTTGACTCCACAAGAGCGTCGTATCGCTTCATCTCTTGATTTTAAGCCAGGTGATATCCTTCTAGATTTTTCTACGAAAATTACTAAGCGGCTACGTGAGATGCCTAAAAGTCCATTTTCACATACTGAGTCGGTTGCTCCGGTGTCAAGGGAACCTCAAATTCATTCATCCTTACCTCCTCCTCCACCACCTCTTCCACCTCCAGTTTTTTCTCCGTCTACTCGTGCACCAAAGCAGTGTTACTATTGCGGAAAGCAAGGTCATTCTGATAATTACTGCTATCAGAAAAAGAAGGAGATGAAGTCTGCTCATAAAGGCAGCAATATGCAGGTTGTTCAGCAAAGACAATACTTGCCTCCTAGACCTCCACCACCTCGTTTTGCATCTCCTGCAAGGCCACAACAGCCTCGTATGCAGTTTCGCCCTCCGAAATGGTGCGTAATTCACAAGCGTGGAAATCATTCAACAGAGGAATGCTTTTTGGTTCTGAGGCTGAAGGCGTCTCAGACGGTGACAGTAGGTAATGGGTACGGCTATCATCAGTCGGGGGAAGATTCGCGCCGGGTTCAAAGAAACCCAGATTAGTTTCTGACACAAAGTCACAGACACAGCTGTTCATAGTCCCTTCTATTATTGCTGCTTGTCTTTCTGTGATGACAATTCAGTGTTTCACTCGAGACAGTTCTATTGCTCTTGGGGTGGACACAGGTACTTCATGTAATATTCTCAGTGAGTGTGCTTATGTAATTATAAACAAGTTATATAATTTTCCCTTGTTACCTTCTACAGCCACTCTACAAAGTGTTCAAGGTCTCACACTAGAGGTGATGGGCACTGTGACCCTTCCTCTATGCCTTGCCCCTAACTCCAAAGTCTTAAACATACAGTTTATAGTAACACCACATTTTGCTTTACAATGTGATGGTCTTTTGAGCCTAGAATCTTTTGCTACTCATCACATTGATGTAATTCCACAGCACCATGCAATTTCATTAAATAGCATTCTCTTCCCCGCAATGACAAGTCCAGCCCCATTGCATGATAAACCTCAGATTTTTCC
>JACEEZ010005518.1:253686-268686 GCA_016584305.1 Chionoecetes opilio | reverse complement strand
GAGAGATAGGTTATCAATATAACTGTCCAAGGTAAAGAATTTTTTTCCTGTGGAAACACTGAGGCAAAGTATCCGTAGGCAAAGTGTCCGTAGGCAAAGTGTCCGTAGGCAAATTGTCCGTAGGCAAATTGTCCGTAGGCAAAGTGTCCGTAGGCAAATTGTCCGGTAGGTAAATTGTCCGGTAAGCAAACTGTCCGTAGGCAAACTGTCCCGTAGGCAAATTGTCCGTAGGCAAATTGTCCGTAGGCAAACTGTCCGTAGGCAAACTGTCCGGCCACGGTTATGTTATGCAGCTTTGAAAGTCAAAATAGTCTGACCTTAATGGATCCTTTATACGTTCTTGCAGCAGTCTCTACGGAGACGAATGTTAGGGAGGACCAGGTAGACATAGTCAAGCAGTTAACACCTTATGTACAGGTATTGGATTTTCCTGAGGCTAAGCCTGATCTTCTCGCGTTGCTTGCGACACACAGGCCTGCTCTTGCCTTACCTGGGGAACCCCTAGGAGTAACAGACAAAATCACTCATCACATTGTGCTTACACCTGATGCACAGCCTTCTTATGTACCGTCTTATCGTATGCCTCATAGCCAAAAAGCTGTGGTACAGGGCATGATAACGGACATGTTGGATGAAGGAATTATACAGGAGTCTTATTCTCCTTGGAACTCACCTTTGTTATTGGTGAAGAAAAGTGATGGTACTTACCGGCCTGTGCTGGATTTCAGGAAAGTTAACAATTTAACTGTACCGGATCATTATCCACTCCCTGTTTTGAGAGACTTTTTGCAGTCTATAGGGAAGGATAATACAGTTATTACCAATTTGGACCTCAAGTCTGGTTTCTGGCAGATTCCGTTAGAAGAGAAATCTCGGGAAATAATTGCCTTCGCAACAAATAATGCTCATTATGAATGGCTGAGATGTCCTATGGGTTTGAGGAACTCACCTCTTACATGCCAACGTCTAGTAAACAACTTGTTTCACGGCATTATAGGTGATGGTTTGGTCGTCTACATGGACGACCTCATACATGTTTCCAAGGATTTATCCAGTCACTTTGAGAAACTTGCCCTTGTTTTTCAGAAACTTACTGAGGCTGGCCTTAAACTTAACGTGCGCAAATGCAGTTTTCTCAAGTCACGCATTGACTTTTTAGGCCATGCTGTCGACAAGGATGGAATCCACACGTTGGATTGTAAAATCAAAGTCGTCAAGAATTTCCCAACCCCTACCACCACTGAAAAGGTACGGTCTTTCCTTGGGTTGTCGGGTTACTATCGTGCTTTTGTAAAGAACTATGCTTCTATTGCTAGTCCTCTGACACGACTTTTGAAAAAGGACGTTCCTTTCACTTGGAATGGTCCCCAACAACAAAGTTTTGATACTTTGAAGCAGGCTCTTACACATGCGCCAATTCTTACATTTCCTGACTGCCATATGCCTTTCACTCTTGTGACAGATGCTTCGGCACTAGGCGTTGGTGCAGTCTTGATGCAAACAGTTGAAGGGAAACGCCCTCATGTTGTTGCATATGCCAGTAGAGTGCTTACTGATGTAGAGTCACGGTACTCAGTAACTCACCGTGAAGCTCTTGCTGTAGTGTGGGCTCTTAAGCACTTTAAGGAAATTATCTATGGTTATCCCATTACAGTTTACACTGATCACACTGCAGTGCTGAATCTCTTTAAAGGGAAAAACCTCTGTGGCCGTGTGGCCCGGTGGTTCATCACTATTCAGGAATCTGATCCTACAATCAAATATTTACCTGGTGATAAAAATCATGTTGCAAACGCACTTTCACGCAACATTCCAGTAGCAGTGCTCTCAGACACTTCAAATTTCTCTCTACAAGATTTATCAAATGCTCAACGTCAAGATCCTGTGTGGTCAAAAGTGATTTATGCACTAGAGTCTGGAGATGAATCTTTATTGCCTAAATTGTCAGTTCCACTTTTACAGTTTTCAATAGTTGATGAAGTTCTTTGTCGTAATGTTACTATGGACGAGAACACGGTTAATCAACTAGTTATTCCTACCAGTCTAGTAGAAACTGCTTTAAAACTCATTCACGACATGCCTCAAGCAGGACATCCAGGTCGAGACAGAACCTTGTCCGCTGCACGTCGTAAGTTTTATTGGCCTACCATGCGCATCGATGCAGAGAAACATGTAACCCAATGTCGTTCATGTGCACAAACCAAGGGTAATACGAGAACTGCTCCTATCCTTGAATATCCTTTACCTGAGTCGTCCTTTGACACCGTAGGCATCGAATTATTGCAGCTTCCTCGAAGCCATCAAGGGTCAACATATGTTCTTGTATGTGTAGACCACTTCACACGTTTTGTGATTCTAGTCCCCTTGCCTAACAAGTCTGCTATAACTGTTGCTCATGCTCTAGTTTCAAATTTAATTTGTCCCTATACAACTCCTAGAGTGCTCATTTCAGATAATGGCCCTGAATTTGCTAATCAAATTCTTCATAACATTTGTGAGCAGTTCCAAATCAAGCAAACTTTCATTACTGCTTATCACCCTGCGAGCAATGGGCTAGTAGAAAGGACTAATAAGAAGATTCTTGATGTCCTTCGCCATTATGCTGGCGAGTTTCATGACTCTTGGGAGGACTGGCTACCTCATGTAGCGGCGTCGATAAATGGCTCAGTAAATTCCTCTACAGGAAAGACTCCACATTTCATTTTGTATGGTGTCGACAAGCGATTACCTTATGATGTGTTTTTGCAATCTCCTGTCCCTGTCTACTCAGTGGACGATTATGCCAAAATTCAACTTAGATCCTTTCAGACCATTCACAGATCAGTTCGAGGAAAACTTAAGGCTTCTCGTCAGGAGATGATGCGTAGACAGCATAGTAAGGCTTGTCCTGTTGTAATTTCCATAGGTGATTTTGTTATGAAACGTTCTCCTGAACGCCAAAATAAGTTGTGTTTTAAATTTTCAGGACCTTATTTAGTCACCAGTAAATTACATGGAAATAAATACATACTTCTTGATCAAACTCATAATACTACAGAAGTAGTACATGTCGATAGGCTAAAGAGAGTCAAAGTGACCTCTCCTGCACTGACCAAGTCCACTACTTAGGTCAACATGCCTTAATTTTTCTCTCACATGTTCTTATTATTAGTATTATGTGTAATACTCTAGTATTATTAGCATTATGTTAGTATTACAGTATTATTAATATTATCTTACTAGTATCTTATTATTAAGTTTACATTTCATAATTTTGTTTATGTATTTGATGAGAAATCTTGGTTCCACGGACCAAGAAGGATGTGATGTGTTTCGCTCTGTGTGGCCCACGCGATCAGGGAACTTTCCAGAGTTTATGTAATGACTGTGAGGACACAGTGAGGTGTGGCCGAGCGATGTGCTGGTGGTATCAGCACATGATGTATAAACCTATCTATAAGGACCTTCTTAAAAGGGAATATGTAAACCCTAAGTGGTAACTCAGGCGTAAATGTTCGTGGTGGGCTGAGATTTCCCGCGGGACGCCAAGGGGAGTGTGTATTGTGCCTCGGCCGCGACTGGTCAGGCACGCTTGTCCCTTCTAGGATTAAAGCAAGTTAAGTCACCTCTGCGTATCCTTTCACCTGCTGGAAGGAGACATTGAACGTCCAGGAAGGACCTAGCACAAATCCCCTCATGCATTGTGAAGGGGTAAGATAGCTATCAAGGCTATATGCACCACAAAATGATGGATGATTAGGCAATCAAATCACATTTCCGATTATATTTAAAAAATATATACTTTGTTAGTCAGAAGTGACCAATGGTCATAGTAGATTAACTGGCCTGATCAAATGTTTTATTATATTTTGTATGAAAACAAGTCAAGTTTAATTCTAGTTTAGAGCATCAGCTTAAGATTCATGATACTTTGCAGATAAGAACTCTTTGCTTACAAAGAAAACTCCTGTTGGCGCTACCACTACCTGCTCCCCAGCGCCTGCTTCAGATTGGTTCATTCCAGCCTCATCCAGCAACAGCGCTGCCAATACAATCTCCACCCTAACCCCAGTCACTCCATTACCCACTGTGACATTAAGCAACCCCATTGATGATGAAAACTTTAAGCTTAGAAGGCCGTCGAGATTTGAAGTCACTAAAGTAGAAACTCCAAGCAAGCCAAGTGAATCTTCTATTACAGTTCAAATAGACCCAGTACAGGTAAGCAAAAAAATATTATGCATCCAAGTGCATGATACTTCGAAAATCAATTCGTCCTTTCTTTTCTATTTATTTGTGTATGTCACACACACACACACACACACACACACACACACACACACACACACACACACACACACACACCCACACCCACACCCACCCACCCACACACACACACACACACACACACACACACACACACACACACCCACACACACACACACCCACACCCACCACCACACACACACACACACACACACACATACACACACACACACACACACACACACACACACCCCACACACCACACACACAGGGTACTTCGTAGTGTAGGGGAAGCACGCTCGGCTCACAACCGAGAAGTCCCGGGTTCGATCCCCGGATGGAGCGGAAACAGATGGGTTGTTATAAAACCCGAGCCCCTGTCCACCCAGCAGTGAATGGGTACCGGGTGTTAGCCGGGGTTTGTGACCCGCCTTCCGGTGTGTTGGCTTAGGCCAACACTAAGCACTAAGGATGAATGATAAAAATGTTGATATGGAGACGGGGCCATACGAGTGTTGCCCTGTAAAATACAACTAGATGAATACACACACACACACACACACACACACACACACACACACACACACACACACACACACACACACACACACACACACACACACACACACACATTTAATGATGAAGTAAAGAAGGGAGCTCTGCACTCCAGAGTGGTAAGTGTGGAGGAGGAGGGAGACAAGACCAGACTAGTCGTGAAGAGACTGATTGTAGAGTTCGAATGTATGAAGTGTTTACTTGAAGGTTTGAGAAGAAGCTATGACGAAGTGGAAGGTCTGAAAGTTGAACTAAATGAACTGAAAAGAAAGGAAAAACAAAATGTAAAGGAAAAATAAGACTTAGAAAAGAGATGGAGAAATTTAAAAAAAGAGAATAATGAACTTAAAGCAAAATGTGAGAATGGCAAAAAAATTGTCAAAGAACAAATGGAAAATGTGATGAAGGGTGAAGTGAATAACTTGTAAAAAGAAAAAGCCAAAGCCAAAGTAGACTTTAAAGAAGTTATAGAATAACAAAAGAAAGAGCAAGGTGAACATGTTAAGAAAGAAGTAGTAAAAGTTTTGAAAAGTAATGATAATTTAATAAGGGATGTAGCAGAGAAGAAAATATGTGTGACTATTTTTGGACAAAAGGAGAAGAATATCTTGTTTAGATTAAAGCGAGAAAGTGAAGAAGTTAAAACAGTAAAGGACGTTGTGATGAAACTTAGTGAAGAAGAAGAAAAGGCAAGATTTGTAGATGAAGTGGAAGAAGTAATAAGATTGGGGACCTTATGCAGAATGCAAAGAAAGACCAATAAAACTAAGACTAAAATCGCAGACTGCAACAGAAGAAATTCTTGAGAGAGCCTTCAAGGCTGAGATCAACTGCAGATTTCAGGGAAGTCTACATATAAAAAAAGCAATGAATGAAGAAGAAAGGAAAAAAGTTGAAAGAAATCCAATAAGTAAAACAGAGAAATGAAGAAAGAACGGAGGAAGAAAAAGCAACCTTTTTTGAAGGGTTCTGAACGAAAGAATGAGAAAGTGGTATATAAAGAAAAAGAGTAAAGGAAAATGGGTTGAAGAAAAATTATGCAAAAAAAGAAATGAAAGTGATGTATACAAATATATATGGATTATACCAAGAAGGCTAGAACTAAAAGATTACTTATTAAATATAGATCCAGAATTAGTGTGTTTAACATAAACAAAATTAGTAAAGGAAGATCAAGTGATAAGGCAGCAAATATAACATGTGGAGAAGGGACATAAGTGGTAATAGAGGTGGTGGAGTTATGATACTGGCAAAATTAGGGGTGAAGGTAAGAAAAGTGGAGTATGGAGAAGGAAGAGCTGAAATAGTGAGTATACAAATATAAGTCAGAAATAGAGAAACACAGACTATAGTGGCAACTTATGTACCACCCATAACAAATACCTGGAACAAGGAAGAACATGATACAGTATTAGAGGACACCTTGAAGTACTTAAACAATATAATTAAGAATAGTAAAAAGATACTGCTGGTTGGAGATTTTAACTGCAATGAAGTAAATTGGGAGACATTTGAAGGAGGAAATGAAAATGCTTGGGGCGATAGATTGCTGAAACTGACAATGGAAAACACGATGACTCAATGGGTGACAGAAAACACAAGATATAGGGAAGATGACGAACCAGCAAGACTTGACCTAGTGTAACAAAAAGTATAGACCTAGCAAATGAGATCAATTATGGGTGCCCCATCGGAAAAAGTGACCATATAATCTTAGAAATGGAGACGAAAGAGGAAATAAAGGAGGAAGATGAATTGTACAAAAGGATCAGAAGAGACTTTGGAAAACTAACATGGAAGAACTGAAAAAATACTATGAAGAAATTGACTGGGAAGAAATGAAAGGAGTGACCGATGTGCAAGTGAAATACAACATTTTTCTGAGCATATATGAGAAAGGACTTGAAAAACACGTACCACTATATACATCAAGAGAAAAGGGAAAGAAATAATGGTTTAATGGAAGATGTGAGAGGGCAAAGAGAATAAGGGATGAGGTATGGAAAAAAGTAAAGAAAAATCGCACACAAAGAAATATAAAAGATTATAAATTAGCAAGAAATGAATATGTGTGCATAAGGAGAGAGGAAGAGAAGAGTTATGAGAAGGATATAGTTCAAAAGTGTAAGGAAGAACCCAAATTGTTATACAGATTTATCAATGGAAGAATCAAGCATAAGGACAAAGTGGAGAGATCTTCCGGGTGTTTGGATCCGGATCTTCAAGTCGCTTGTGATCCCTGTCTTACTCTATAGTTGTGAAACATGGACACTAAATAGCGACTTGAAAAGCCGAATCGATGCCTTTGGTAATAAGTGTCTTCAAGAATCATGGGGTATCGCTGGGATGATTACGTGTCGAATCATCGATTGCACTGTGAGACTGAGGCCTATTACCTGCATAGTCCCTCAGCCCTAACTTCGGCTATATGGTCATGTGGCACGCTACCCTGAAACCAATGATTCCCATTGGGTTGTATCTCTTAAGAGACAATCCGGAGTGGAGGAGGCGAAGGGGACGCCTACATGGCTCGTGGATGGGGCAAGTTGATGTTTCCTGTCGAGAGTTGCTTGGTATTGGAAGGTTGCTTGCATGAGGACTCGCGCGTGGTGACCCCCGGGAGTCGACGCGCCCTCAGGCGTATGCCTCCAATGATTGATAGATTTATATGTCCTGCATCTTTTGGTTCAACAATATCCCTTTGTAATTGTAAACTATAATACTACATGGTCATTCTTTCCAAATGGAGACAAGTATTTCAAGTTATCATTAATACCAGTCTCCATTGAGAAAAGCACATCTAGGTTTGCGGGTGTGTCCTCTCTTCGGAATATTGTCTCTTAGGCAACCCATTGGGTAATTACAGTATTCATTACTAAATTCAGTAACCTGTTACCCCATGAGTCATCACTTCCTTCTGCAGAGCACTCCTCCCAGTTTACCTCCTTACAGTTAAAGTCACCCATCAAAATCAAATCAGCACTTGTCTCCATTAGCTTTCCCTGTTGTTCGGTTGTGTTGTTCAAAATTTCTGATTTTCATAACTACTCCATGAACTAGTTTTTGGTGGAACGTATCTCACGGCACCATCTCTTTTTTCCTCATGTACTAGTTTATAACCTATCTCGTGTTGGTCACACGGCCTCTTGTAGCTTTCTTATTTTCTTATATTCTTACGTATTCTTATAAGCTTATTTTAATCAATTCTGCTGTTCCTTCTCCCATCTCTACTTTAAATACTTTCAATTATTTGTTGATTGCAATAACTCCTCCTGCAAATTTATTGTATTGGTCTCTTCTCCACATGATATATTTTCCAACTTCCAATTGTGTTTCCACCTCTTTACTCAATTTTGTCTCCAAAAGCACAACACATTTGAAGAACATTCGTTCTTCATGTAGTCGTTTATCTCTAAACTTGCTGATATATATACCCATTCACATTGGCAAATACTATTTTTAGACTCTCCGTAGTTTGCCGACCCATGTCTTCATACTGATATGCATCACTCGCCAGTAGAACTTTGCCTTCTCCTCATCCTGATCTTTGCCCCCTTCTTGTTAGAATCCATTATCAAACATAATGCTTTAAACTTTTCTTTTGCAGCAAGTTTCCATGTTTTGTTCATAAATTAAATCATTTAGTGTATTGAGTGTGTGTGTGTGTGTGATATCCTTGATAAAAATGAACACACTAATGTATTGCTGATGCTCAGGGACGTATCCCCATTTAATCCGATATACATATGATGATTTAGTGTATGAAAAGTCTATATGGAATCCATCTTCTTCTATCGTTTAGTTCTTGCTGTAAAACTGATACCCTAGTTTCAGTGCCTGTATTCTGAATGGTGAGAAGTTTCATCAGAAATATGAGATACTTGAAAATTGCTTTTATAGCTATGGGAAATATAAAAATACTAGCATAATGTCATATTCCATTATTAATTGAAATATCAACTCTCAACAGATTCCAACATCATCTGAATCTGATCTGGATAGGCTGAAAGTGCTTCAGCTAAAGACTCTGCCACGTAAATCAATTTTGAAGAAAACAAACAGCTTCATCTTGCATCCAGTGTCATCATCCTCTCCCTTCATGACTCCTCAACATACACCTTATGCTACTGTTCATGCTGGAGATTCAAAGTAAGTCTGCCGTTATATGGTACTGATTATGAATCATACAAGCATTTTCTAGGCACACTAAAATGTTGAACCTTTTTCTGTTTGATATATACTTATTCTGATTTCAATATACTCATATAAATACCATATGAATGTTTATTCATTGATACACTGAGTCATAAATGTTATGTTTTCAAATTCAATAATTATTACAACTATTAATAACATGTTTTATATTGAATTATTAGACTTCGGCAAGCATTTGAAGCTGTATTAAGAAAAACAAGCTTAAGAAGAATGGATAAAAATGAAAGCAGCAGCCAAAATATCAACATGGGAAGCTTAAAAAAAGTGTCATTGGTAAGTATTAATAGTTTTGAGTACTTAAGTCATAGTGTTATATGAAATGTAGCTCATTGATGATTCAGGATTATTATATTGTGCTGGATCAACCCTCATAACTATCAGATCCTTGCCTCAACAACAGAACCTTGATGCTGATCTCAGTCTTGATTTCAGAGGTTTCCTTGGCTGTCATTATAAACAGTCATGGCTTTGTAAGAAATAATGCAACAGTAGTCTAATCTATAAACTTATACATTTTCGATTACATAGTTAGCCGGTTAATCTAAATTTTTTTATATCTCTGTAGCTTGTGAGTAATGACTGATTTGTGAATTGGGATTTACAAAAAGGGCAAAATCAGCACTGACACCTGCAATATAAGGATGAAACATTACTTGCGATAACTTTTATCTCCATAAAGCCTAATATCAGCACTAGTTGCCAAATACTTTTGCCATTCATCCCTGTCCCTCTGTAGTTATTAGATCGGGGCAGGAATCAGTTCCAGAATTATCCTTCAATTCTGATGAGAAAACTCATAATCAATTTGCATATTTGTAATTGATCCTGATGGAAGCTTTTCACATTTTTTTTCAATACAAGGAAGATGCTGTAACACTTTACAGAAGCTAGTTCATGTGACAAGTGTGACAACCAGAATCAGATTAATTTAATGACTCCAGTGGTAGGATGTGATAAATTGATTTGATTAAATTCAACATTAACACTGCCAGGAACGATGCTAACTCAATTTGCCTTGAGGAGATGATTTTAGTTATTCTACTTACATGCATAATCATAATGCATCCATTTTCTTTCATTTTTTCATACATATTGTCCAGCCCTAGTTGCCATACCTTTTTGTTTTGTTTATGGTGCCTATAGCACCTGTAAGCTTCTTATGAGAGTTCTTATAGTTATCCCTCGCCTCTGGTGGTGCATGTAAGATTTTTGTACTGACAGCTGTGATTATTCGAGTTTTTATCTGCCCCCTGTTGTCCTATGATGGGCTTACCACCAGAGGTGGAATTGATGGGCAAGAAATTAGTAGTCTTTGGCCACTTGACAATTACAGAAATAGTTGCTCCAAGCCAAATTCGAAAAAATTTCGAACACCACTTCCAGATGCTAGCTACTGGGCAATTATCTCGACGATTGCAAAAAGAGTTGCTCACGGCGGAACTTGAACTCAAGACTTCAAGTTCACCATTTGCAAACATATATGATTTTCCGTGGAAGGATTCTGCTATCTTTCTGCATGTTACATAATGATCTACTGCAAACCTTGGTTTAAGATGATGATGATGCCATGTATCCATGAGCATGCCACTCTACTCTCAAGATTTGTTTATGATTTTTTGGCTTAATTAACCCAGTTTGACAGGAAGATGTCAAGGAGAATTGGAGTGACAATGCCGGCCATGTGACTCTTTAGGGCAGATTAGTCACCCCAAACCACAGACATCTGTCCCCTCATTCCTCATTTTATCTTTATTATCTTTCAAGCAGGATATAGCTCTGCGGAAGAACGCTCCAAGTGCCACCTCCTGCAAAACATGTTTATTATTTACATAAAAAGAACTAGACCAAGCCATCCTGCACAACATGGTGGAAGTTAGATTGTTCTCCCTCTATTAAGATAGTAAAGAATCCTATTTCCTAAAAGTATTTCACAGGAATTTTTGGTCGCAGTGGGCCAGTGGACCATGACAACATGTGGCACTGCACAAGAACAATCCAAAGGACTTGCTTGATGACGTCACGGCAATTAGCCAGTCAGCGAGTCAGACGAGCGGGAGGCGGCCTGTGACGTCTGCGCACCTGACCTGACCTGTCCGTCTGACGTCTGACGTGCGCAGTGCTTAACAATATCCCTTAACAATATCTAAATATTTCTACACCCCGGCGTTAGTGGGTATTCACATACGAGACATGGCAGTGGTGGTACACGGTTGTTCAAAGCTGATTGGCTGAGCGACTACAATGACGTCACAGCCTCGCCAGCGAATCACAATTGTGTAAAAACAAACGTGCCAGCCAATCAGATTGTGTCTCAAACGTGTCAGCCAATCACAAGGCAGCCGCGGCTTGCATTTTCAAGGTCTTTCCATCTACGTTGTACTTATTTATATTCTCTAGCTTATTCCATCATTCCTTCATTCCATGTGTCACCTCCGTCGCTTCAACACTTGTTTTCACCTCCACATACACGTGGGTAACACGCCGGTGGCTTGTATCTCCTTGTATTCTAGCTATTAATTTTTCATTCAGAGTAATAGGGCGCTCTTCTTCTTCTTGTGATCTTTTTCGCTTGATATCTTTCGTAGCTCGCCTTCCTTTAGTGTTGGGGGAAGCCACCACCCCGGGAGGCGGGTCACAAAACCCCGGCTAACACCCGGTACCCATTCGTCTTGGGGGTGGGGGGGATGTTTTTATTATTCACTGGAAATTTCCAGTACGCAAACCTCTGCAATATTAGGGTCCCCAGTTTATTACGTAAGTGACATGAAAAGATGGGTCTGTGCCACATATAAGCTCCTCATGATGAAATGAAATGATGAAATATCAAAACGGCCTTTGTTTATGTTGATGAGGATGCGAACAGAGCTGGGCTGTTTTTAAATACATTTGTATATAAGTACATTGTGTATTTAGGACTGTATTTATAAATACATTGGTTTTCACGTATTTAGATAACAGTATTTAAATACTTTCACGAGTATGTAAATACATTGTATTTAAATACTCAAAATATGAAAATGTAAATAATTTTTTATCAGATAATTACTCAATAATTTCAATTGATAATGTCAATTACTCAAGTTAATTAATCAATTAATTTAATATACAATAGGAAAGTATCCTTTATCATTTATCATGCATTTTATATTATTAATCATGAATTACTGAATACATGTTAAAATGTGTGTGTATTTAAAATGTATTTACAAATGTATTTAAGTACAATTGATATATTTAGTATTTAGATACATTCGTAAAATGTATTTAGTATTTGGTATTTATATACATTTCTCCCATGTGTTTAGCATTTATTATTTAAATACATTCAATGTATTTAGTGCCCAGCTCTGGATGCGAAGGAAAAAATATAGAAAAGTTTATTGTGGCCATTACAATTATATTATTGTATCCATACAAGAAGAAAGACATAATGAGGATCGAAAAAATGCAAAGAGCAGCCACGAAGATTGTCCCTAATCTGATAGATTTGGTATACATGGAAATGCTAAAAAAATATATGGAATGTCATCATTGTAAGAAAGAAGAGAAAATGTAAATATGGTTGCATGAAACATATTTATAAAAATATATGTTTCTGAGAGACGAATGAAGCACATGATACCACTAAAAGAAGCTGAATAAAACGAGTTGCTTGAAGGAGGTTAAGAAATACATTTTTTCTTAATATATTGATATGATGAATGATCTGGACAATGTAGTAAATGGAATATTTTTTTATGAGTTCAAAATTAAGATAGACCAAATGATACACAACTAACATCCACATTCACAAAAGAAGGAGAACAGGAAGTCTAAATTGTGTGATTTAAACTTTTTGTCTCATATTTAGGCGAACAACATTAACATGGCAGTGATACTTAGTGATAGGCAGTTTATTAGCTTCTGCCTCTACTGAAAAATTGCATTTTCACAAATTGTATTTGGGATGTCCTACAATTTATAATGAAAACTAAACACATGTAAGAAATAATAGTTTGCTAATCCCGATTTTTTTTTTTTTACTGACTTTGCTGTGTTTGCGACCATATTAGGCTAATTTCTTAGTTTCTCATCGATCAATTAATATTTGTCAAGTGAATCTATTCATGTTGACTCAACCTTAATAAAAATATGTTTATTGTTGATGAACATCAGGATCGCAAACATGTTTGTATCAACACCATTTGTGACAGACAATGATAACTGTTACCATATTCTTCGATATTCCCTTTGATTGAGCATCTGCTGACGACTATATTAGTTTTATTCTTATTATACATAATTGTGAATATGTTTCCGTGTACCCTCTCAGAAACAGATGTTTGTGAGCTTCCAACATACGTTTTTTCACAATGTCATGCAAAGCTCCTTAAGTAAGTTAAATGTTTGTTCAACATTTGATGAATTTTCCATTTTTAGAGAGGTAGTGAATGTATGCATAAAGGTTAGATATTTCATTACACACATATAATTAAATGAATAAATAACGAACACCTGTTATCTTGCCAGCCATTGGAGCGTATGGTAGAGATCAGCCTTGAGGAGCAGCGGCGGTGGGAAGAGGAAGAGCTTGACAAGGAAGTGGACTTCAGCAAGTGTCACATAGATCCTGCACCTTTTCAACTAGTAGAAAGAACTTCACTGCTAAAAGTAAGTTACTACAATGAAAATTGGAAGTAATCTATACATAGCCTTATGTTATCATACAGTATTAATGTTGTTCTGAGAACCCTGTAATACAGTAAAATCCGAGTTTTCAGTGACCCATTTTGAAACATGTGTTCTACATAGCTAGATTTTCCAGTTGGTTCGGTTGTACTCTTGTAAACATAAGAACATAAGTACATAAGAAAATAAGGAGGCTACAAGAGGCCGTGAGACCTACACGAGGTAGTTCCTGTTACTTAACACTAGCTACATCCACCTTTTATCCCCATCCATAAATTTATCTAGCCTCCCTTTAAAGCTCTCTGGCATAACTCCAAGTTTCAGGTTTAAGTGCAAACCAGAGAGCCGTACTTGTAGGTATATTTGCCGAATACAGAAGGCGGAGTTTAGCCGGACGTGGCTAGAGATAATCTGCCGCTGGGGCCCTAAGCTAGTGCTGACCAAAACTAGCATGAAACTACAGGACAATACTCGAACCCCTGAATAGAACACTCGTACCCACAACAGTACTCGAACCCCTGAATGGAACATTCAACAAGTCATTACATTCCTCCAACAACAACACAGTAATTTATTCTCAAAAAATAATCCGAAACAACAATTCAATTAACTCCGTAAATTAATCACAAAAATACGGAAATACTCTACTAGACTAACTATTCCCAAACTATGTAAAAACGATCCGGTTTTTTCTTAAGTCTCCCCCGAACGACGTGGCTCCCCGTCCCCTGCGGGTTTTTCCAGCGGCGACAGGCTCGACTCCACATTCGGTTCTGAAGGCAAAACCTCGTCCCGATTCGATGGCGGCACGTCGTTCGAATGTGACGATGTGTGTTCCGTGACCCCTGCCGAAGGAACCACAACCAAGGAATTTTTTTTTTCTTTCATATTTTCGATTGTATCAACACTCGGGGCACCTGAAGATATTGGATTAGAGACATTAAATTTTTGCAACTTTAATTTGGGTTACATTAGCACAATTTCCCAAATATTTAGTCATTTATAATAAAAAGCTTTTTTCGCTGCACCCTAATATATATATAAATATATATATATATATATATATATATATATATATATATATATATATATATATATATATATATATATATATATATATATTTTATATATATATACAGGGAGGTCCCGTTATACGAGCATTCGGTATACGAAAATCCGATGATACGAGATGTGTAAATTAGGTTTTTTTCAATATACAAGATCGAAAACCCAAATGATACGACATTAAAACTGGGGTGAGTAAATGATAAAGTTCAAAATCCGCCCTACCACTCCCGGGCTGACAAAGGGGCATTT
>JACEEZ010005518.1:203686-248686 GCA_016584305.1 Chionoecetes opilio | reverse complement strand
CTCATAGACGGAGTTTTCTTCATCACACAGTTTTCTTTTTCCTTTTTCACTTTTAATAAATGTCAGTGCCATGGTATATGGTATAAATGGGCACGTTTTAATGTAATGGAGAGTAGGGAGAAATTGAAGTAGTAGCCTACTATACCTTCAGAGGAAGCTTCTGCTTCGAAGCTTTGAATGTCATACTCACAAGCGTTTATAGTTTCCGGTACTAATTTCACAATCCAAAGCTTCGGTACACCTAAAAGAGCGCACGCACGCACGCACGCACGCAACGCACACACACACGCACACACACACACACACGCACACGCACACGCACACACACACACACACACTAGGGGAGTGTGTGTGTGTTTAGGGGAGGCGTGGCCGAGTGGTTAAGAGCTCTGGGTTCTGTGCTAGGAGACCCTGTTTCGATCCCAGCTCGCTCCTACTAAGGTCTCGCTGGTGACTTAAAAGCACCATCATGTCTGCTCGTGTACTGTGCATCTAGTAATGGCCTTGGACACAGTGAGCTTACATGGCCTGCCTGTTAAAATATAAAAATGGGTAGGTGTCACTATAAGCAATTACTCCGCTCACTGACAGGCTGCGACCCACAGATATCGGAGGTACATATAGCCTACGAGCAATAAAGGGGATAACATAAAAAAAAAATAATAATAATAAAAAAAAAAAACACAGAAAAGCAAGTACACCTTCTATACTAATTTCACGCATTGTGGGTGAAACTTTCTTGGGTGGAAATTTACATGGGTGAAATTGTCTTGGGTGGAATTTTCTGGGTGGAATTTTCGTTGGTGGAATTTTCTTGGGTGGAATTTTCATGGAACCATATATATATACCTGTCTGTAGGCAGTGACTTCCAGGGCTCGAGGAGTATGCCCTGGAGGCTTACTTGAGGGCTGTGATGGTTGGCCCTCCTCGCCCGAGGTGGCGCAGGCAAGATTTTTATAGTTACGCCAATAATTAGAGGCTAATGCCGCCCACTGTGTCCTCCGATGCACTCACAATTAAAGGGTAGATTTAAAGGAAGGGGTTTGGGTGTTTTGGGATAACGGTCTTTTTTTAAGTTTTTATGGGCCAGGCAACCCTCTCGGCCCGCCCCCCTAACCAACCACTCTACCCCCCCCCCCCCCCTTCTCTCTCTCCTCTCTCTCTCTCTCCTCTCTCTCTCTCTCTCTCTCTCCTTCTTCCTCCTCTCTCTCTCCCCCTTCGTCTCAGTTGGGGTGGAGCCCTGGCTAAGGAAAGACGTCTCCTAACAGCTTGTTTGACCTCGTGCCTAACGGGTGGGGACGCCCCCAAACCGGCTGCGTGGTTTCGAGGTGCTGTTCTTGTTGCTTTTTCCCCCACTTGGAGTGGTGCTGAATTATGCCCTCTTAAAACTCGCCGGGGATGTAGCAATAATTAGTGCCAAAGGGACAAAATAACAGTACCGCGTACTTTCTGGGGGAGCTGTAACTACGCAGGCCCAGGAAAAAGGGCCCCGTAGGGGAGGAAAAAATGACGTTTGGATAGGAGGACACCGGGCCTTGAAATGTTTTTATAATAAGAAAGAAAAAAAAAAAAAACGAAGTAGTGTAGAAAGTAACAGTGCCGCCCCTGGTGTCAGCGCCCGTTCCTGGGCCGTCCAAGCCCAGCCATCAGCAGCCAGCGCAGCCCTTTTTGGGGGGCCGTCAGAGACCGAGCCAGCCACCCGCCGGGGGCCGCCCATCAACCTGCCTCAATCTTTCGCCAATTTCCGGTAGGAGTGGCCCCTAAAGAAGGCAATATGGCTAGCAGAATTTTCCCGGAAATACGCAACTTGCCCGTGCAACCCAAGATGGCTGCCACATCATTAGGCGGTCAAAAAGGGCAAGACTTTGCCAATTTTCTATCGGAATGGGTCACATTATCGGGGCAATGATGACACTCACCGGGGCCACGGGGCCAACAACAGGTCAAGGTGCCCAAAAGGGGGAAACTCCCCTTCCTTCATGCCCCTTCAAACTCCGAGGACCCCCCGGGCAACCTGGGCAAGAAGAGCCGACATCGGGGACTCCCGCTCCAACGCGATGACCCAGGACCCAAGTGCGGCAAGTGGGAAGGGCGAGCCACCACAGATGTTCCCCCTGCCTGGGATGGGGGCCTTTGCAAAGTGGGGGAGGTTGGGGAACCCAGCGTTTTGTTGGAAATGCCAGAAAAAAGGGGGGCACGGGGAATGGCAATGCAAAAACAAGTGGAATTCGGTTTTTGTCCGAAAAACACGCACCAAACGTGAAAGGATGCATTATCAATGGGGAAACCATCACCCAAGATGTCCCAACTGCCACCAGAAGCACAAGCTTGGAGTGTGAAGTGCCCAATGAGACCCGATCCCCCCAGATCCAGAACACCACATCGACTATGCTCCGCCTCAGCTGCCCCCCCACCAAGCCCGACACAGCGGGCTTTCCTTTCCCTTCCAAGGGTGAGGCACGTTTGGGTTTTTTCAACCCCGTGGCACCACAGGGTATCAGTTAGCCGACACTGCTCCCAGCCAACCCACAACTTACTCCCCCCCCACTACCCACGTCGGTGTTGAACCCCCACCTCCACCGCCCCCACCACAACCCTCCCCCCCCCCCCCCCAAACCCCGGCCGCCAGCGGTCCCCCACGCTGTGCCAGGCCGCGACCCCATAAATGTCCCAAGAAAACCTCCCCCCCCTCCTCCCCTTTTTATCTCCCCGGGAGAGACGCTCCCCCCCCCTCTCCCTCAGCCCCCATGAACCCGCCCCCTTTTAAACGTCACCCGTCCGAGAAGGCGTTAGCATTGAAGAACGAGGTGAGATGCTCAGACGACGCAAGCCCTCCCCCAGAAAGAGAGGGAGAACTGGCCCAGATTGCATCATAAAAGGAGAGTTGAAAAAGTGAAAGGAGAAATAAATGAGCGTGACGGGAAAGCTTATGGGAGTGAAGGGGAGTTTACGAGAAAAGGGGAGAGATAGGGACCATAAAGGGGACTATAAGGGACGGAGATGTCACGATGCTACACAGCCCCTGGGGAAAAGGCCGCAGCGACACACGGAGCCTTGTGGGCCCGATGAAACAGAACACTCACGAGGCAAAGGGGAAGGTCACAGCCAGATGTTGGGATACAGCGTGCCCCAAGTCAGCACACGCCGGCTGACCCCTCCCCCCCCCCTATCCCAACCCCATTATCTGCCCCAGGACCTTCGTCTCGGGCGCCGAGGGGCAAAACAGCCCCCCCACCCCCTGGCAAGACAAGACGTGCTCCTAACAGCTCTGTTTGACCTCGTGACCAAACGGGTGGGGGACGCCCCCCTGACCCGGCTGCGTTGTCGAGGTGCTGTTTTGTTGGCCCGGGGGAGGTCAGCGGCCTCAGCAGGCCAGGCTGGGAGACGTCGTCTCTGAGGGAATAGTTGATCCCCCCTCCCCCCCCCCCCCTCCCCCGGGGAAGGCCTGCGGCCGCGGATTAACCCCGGGGAAATGGACCATCCCCAAACGGTGACCCACACCACCTCGGTGCCCCTGTTCAGACAAAGACCCACACTCCCTAACGGCCTCGCCTCTCTATCCCTGCGCTCGCACCATCCTCCTCCAAGCCAAATTTCAAGCACGACAGGTAGCCATAAAGGTTAACCACAACAACCCACGGGACGCTTCGCAAGGGAATAACACGGGTGATCAGAAAGGCAGCCCCCATGCAGTTTTCAGCCAATGCACGGCTGTCGTCCTCCTCCGGAGACGCTGGCTGTGACGCGACTAACATGAGTTTTTGGAAAAACTATAAATTTTTCTTTCAACCCCTCCACCGGGGAGGATCACGAGGACTTATCACCCTTGTCGGGAAGGACTACCAGCCACCTGACGTTTGCCCCTCCAACCTCGGGAAAAAAAAGAAAAAATCGTTGTGGTCACGCTACATTTTGACAGGTCCTTTAAAGGGTGGAGTTTTTAATGTGTACTGCAGCGAGATACAATCGACCTGCTGCCTACATGGAGGACCAACCCAAAAGGGTACTGGGGCTGAGTGGAGACTTAAGGGCCCATCATCCACTCTTAGAGCCCTTGGAGTGGGGGCGGCAGTAATTTCGTGGGCACCACACACCACATGCTGGAGGACTTTTAAGAGCGAAGCTACGGCGGTCACAACCCACTCACATGCGGGGGGGAGATTGACCCTTTCCTGACAGTCAATGACAGGGCATCTCACCAGTGTTCCTGAATTCTGAGTGACACTGGGCACAGGTTTTAACAATTAACCCGCCCAGGTGTGGTGAGTACCAGAATTCCGAGGAACAAATGGGTAACGAGGAGGCTGATTGGAAGTTTTCACGGAAAAATTTAAACACCGCATGGTATCTGTTCTTTTTTTCCCCCTCTGTGAAAACTTTGCTGAGACCTCACTCGGCCCTTCAGATGCGCTGGTGCCTCCACACCCCCCCAAGGGAAGAAAAGTTAACTTTAAAAAGAAACATCTCTGGTTTTCTATGACAGCAAAATTTAAATTCCCTTAACAAAGTGTTGTCAGCTCACCCAAAAACACCCAAAACCAGGACTGACGAGAGCAGACGTCACCTCCGGATTGGGCCCTTATGCCCGAGACCCCAAATTGCCCTTTTTCGGGGGAAAAGGCTGCCCCCCCTTTACGGGAAGGTTGATCACGCCAAACATGACCCCGGTGTGGAGGCACGTCAACCACATTTGAGGGAAAAAATCGAAAAACCCCCCGTACCCTGACCCCGGTGAGGAAGGGGGTCTGAGCTATGGGGGGGCTACCCCCGAGCGGTCAGCGAAACTAATTGCCTCCTAACATCAAAGTAGCCCAAGGGGCCAAAAATTGATCCGGGAGGCTGGCCCCAGTCATGCGGCCCCACCCTATCGGATAACACTGATGAGCCTCACGAGGGAGGAGATGCTCAGGGCGCAGAAAACGAGTGGTGACAGCGCCTGGTGAGGACGGCATAACCTACTCCCTGTGAAAGCGTTGCAAGTGAGGTGACCCTCTACGCAGCTCTTTTAAAATGCCTCACCCCGGGGCGTAAATAAGGCATGGACAACAGCTAATATAATTCCCGCCCAAAACCAGGCGCAGCAACCAGTTCCGCCCATCAGCCTCACTTCAACCTTAGAAAATGCTGGAAGCATATTATCAGCCGGCTCACCGCAAATCGGGCACTTTGGATACAGGTGAATGGCTTTTTCAAGCATAAGGCACTGCCAACTGCCCCGCCCAAATATATGCAAAATGACAGGCCAAGGGGCAGCTGTGTTTCTTGATATAGAAAAAACATTTTACAGGGGAAACCCCTGCCAAACCTCGCTGAGTCCCAAGTTTGGGGGGAAAGGCAAGCTCCTCTTTTGAGTGCAAAAACCCCGGACAGAAAGGCCCGTGTTATATTCCAGGGGGAAAACTTTTGCTTACAGAGGCGAAAAGGAACGCCACAGGAGGAGTCATCAGTCCCCACACTGTTTTTAAAATCCCGATGAACGTGCTTGCCAGATCCCTTACCCGGAGGGAACACAGCACATGGGTATGCTGATCGTTTTCCCGAGGGCGACGGGGAGAGATCCACCACTTTCCCGCAAAATCACTAAAAATTCTAAAAGAAAAATGTGAGGAAATTGGCTTTACCTACCAGCCAAGACCCAAAACCCTGGCCAAGACAAGGAAAAGCCCCCGAAACCTACACTTCAAGGTCAAAAAAATGGAGGGGTGACCCCCGCAACGCTACTTGGGGCCTTTTTTGCCCCCAAAACGGCTGCCAGGCGGATCCAACATCTGAAGGAAAAATGCAGGGCAAGGGGGTAGGATATGAGGGCGCTGCATGGAAGGGAATAGGAGGTTCAGGCACCCTAATCCTGAGGCGACAAATCCTTTGGGGGTTTACTGGGTTTATTATGCCATCCTGTTCTCCTAAACATCACCCCCTACAGAGCGAAATCCCTTGAAACAATACGAAAGAGGCGCTGAGGACCGTCTTGGGGGCACCCAAATGGACCAAGATTGAAAACAGAGGGCGGAGACCCAAGTACCATCATTTAAGCAAGATTGGGAAATTTTTGACGGCCAACTTTCCTCATAAAATCGTAACAGAGCCGACCTCAGATGACGTCCCCACTCAGCTTTACATCCCTCATGAAGTTTACCGGGTCAAGGCAGGGGCTTAAGACGGCGGTAGAGACACTACAACACTTTGGGTCGTTGGGAGGCATAGATACCCCCCATCATTCCTGGAGCGTAACCCACGGCCTCATGGGAAGCCTCATCATACAACAGTTGTCAGGCCCCCGCGGCGAAAGAAACGTGATGCCCACCCGTGGAACGAGGCAGGAAGGTTTGCAAAAGTACAAGGCGTAAAGGGGGCCACCGCAGCATTTATACACCGACGGATTACAGATCCGCCCAAGGACGGTCAGGCGCAGCCTTTTTGTGCAAAATGGATGGCGAGGACCGCCGCCACTGCCCCTGCATAATCACAGCCCTCTGCGCGAACCTCGGATTTTTCATCCTCCACGCAAATGAATGAACCATATCTAGGCTCTGGATGACGCCCACACCGCCCCCAGCCTCAACACCTCATCGTCACGGACTCCCTGATTTTCATAGTTGCATCAACAAGCAGGAATGAGAATACCCACCTGACACGCGCCATTGTCGGCAGTAAGGCCATCCAAACAGGGAGGGCGTTACTATCCTGGGGGCGCCCCCTGTTGGGATTCAGGCCATGGGAAGCAGACGCCTTGGCCAAGGAGGCGACCCTGAATGAACAGTGACTGTCGTTATTCCCAGGACCCTCCGACAGCTGAGGGGCACAGGGAGGGGCGGGGGAGGGACAGAGACGGAAGGGCAGAACAGGAGGTTGGGGGCAGACGAGTGCCCCGGGGGTACACCGATGTGGCCCCCTGGGTGCCCGCCCCGGGTTTGTGAATTTTGTAGCCCCATTACGTACCGAGCCCCCCCAAAATTTTGTATTTTCAGATGATTATGTACAACCTTAGCTAAAAAAATAGTCATAGAAACATATAATAATTGAATTCAGCATTCCCATATAAAAATATTTCTCTTTTTACCAAAATAATTAATAACCCCAAACTGACACCAAATTCATGTTAATTTTTATTTTTTTTTTTTTTTTAAAAAAAATGAAATAAATAAAAAAATATATATATTTTGGACAGTAATGACCGAAAAAAAGGAATCGAGAAAATCTACGTAGCTATCTCCTAAAAGAAAAGAGGAAATTTCCCGTTTCCCCCTCTATTTTTTATCCCCTGGTAGTGGCGCTTATAAATTTTAGTGTGTCATTTTTCACATATCATATCATGTGTAGGGGGAAAGTAACAATCTCCCTTTTCCCTTACACACTGCGCTGCTGGAAGAGAACCAAATATGGTTCCCGTTAGAAGTCAGTGTCAAACCTTACCTTTGTCTTGGTAAGGTTAATCTTGCTAAATACCCTCTCACAATCTGCGTTCTAATGCGGCAAGCAACGGTCCAAATCCATGTCATACAAAGGCCCAAAAGTCAAACTCAAAACTCTCTCTCTCTCTCTCTCTCTCTCTCTCTCTCTCTCTCTCTCTCTCTCTCTCTCTCTCTCTTCTCTCTCTCTCTCTCTCTCTCTCTCTCTCTCTCTCTCTCTCTCTCTCTCGCGGAAATTGACAGCGACAGAATATTTTTTTTTTTTGCGATGACAATTTTTGTATGACTTTATAATGTAATTATATTTTTGAGTCAATTATCGTATTTTCGTGTACGATTCTCAACCATGCATCGTACATCGTACGGATAGTCAAATTATCGTACAAATACGATCATTATCGTACAGTTCACAACCCTGGTGCCCGCTCCCACCACCACGCCCTCTATGCCGGCTATGCGAGGTGGTGAGATCCAGGATCAAACTTGGGTACCCTTATGGATGGGAAATTGGCATCAACACGTCGGAGGAAGGGCGTCGCTATAGACTGTGCGCTACTGAGGATGGGCACATCCTTGCTCAGTACCTTCGTGACTGTGGCCACGTCACCCGCCAAAGACAAGAGTGTTCTGTGCCCACACCCACCCTTGCTGAACTTGCAATACACATCATTAATCTCCTCCCACAAACACTAACTGCACATCCAGAATTATGTGCCATTAGATGATTAATCTAAGGAAAACAAAACAAAACTGTGTAGCTTACTAAAACTCAACGACATTGTCCATCATATCAATGTACTTATTTTATCATCAGCTAATACTATGTATCCCGAGATAAGACTGTTATCCTGAAACAGTCTTTTTCACAAATGTTAACTCAATTGTGAATAAAAGTATTGAATCTGAATCTGAATCTCTCTCTCTCTCTCTCTCTCTCTCTCTCTCTCTCTCTCTCTCTCTCTCTCTCTCTCTCTCTCTCTCTCTCTCCCTCTCCTCTCTCTCTCTCTCTTCTCTCTCCTCTCTCTCTCTCTCTCTCTCTCTCCTCTCTTCTCTCTCGAGAGAGAGAGAGAGAGAGAGAGAGAGAGAGAGAGGAGGGGGGGGGGGGAGGGGGAGGCGGTAGCAGATTGGTTAGCGTCACCGTGTGGCGTTCTCGAAGACCCGAGTTCGATCCCGAGTGAGACCCATAAATCCACTTAAAATATTTATGAACCGTTGAGTGGCCTAAGAACACCCACATGCCCTGTCCATTAACCCTACCTTCGATTGTGAGTGCATCGGAGGAAACAGGGGGCGGCATTAGCCTCTTATTGGCGTCACTATAAAAATCTTGCCTGCGCCACCACGGGCGAGGAAGGCCAACCATCACAGCCCTCAAGTAAGCTTCCAGGGCATATTCCTCGAGCCCTGGAAGTCACCTGCCCTACAGACAGGTATATATAGTATATATATATATCTATATATATATAATATATTATATATATTATATACGTAACTATACTACTCATATAATTAATATATATATATAACTATCTATATATATATATATAATATAGTATATATATATTATATAATATATATATATATTATTATATATATATATATATATTTATATATTATTACAATTAGTAAAAATTTATTTAAAATTTCTAAAAAACGAGTTATCTGAAGAAAAGAAATATTTCCCTAACATAACACACAAGACACTTGGAAATTAAAATAACAAGATAATAAGAGAGAACGAACCTGGTAGTATAAATATATATATATATATATATATATATATATATATATATAATATATAATATATATTTATATATATGTATATATACACATGTGGTATATATATATATAATATATATATATATATATATATAATATATATATATATATAATATATATATATAATATATATATATATATATATATATATATTATATATATATATATATATATATATATATTATATAATATATATATATATATATATATATACATATATTATATATATATATATATATATAAATTATATATGTGTATTAATATTTATATATATATATACATATAAAATATATATATATATATATATAATATATATATATATATATATATATTATATATATATACTATATATATATATATATTTTTATATATATATATATTTATATATATATATATATATATTATATATATATATATAATATATATATATATATATATATATATATATTCATGTATCAGTTAAACAGAAGATATCTATACAATTATATATTTCAGATCTGTCTGCAACTGTATATCGATGAGGTACTTTCAAAGCTGACGCCACCAGATGTCTCTAGCGTTTTCACTTCTTATGCACTTTAAGCCTGAATGATCTATCAAATACCGTAATAGCAGTGTTTTTCATGCAAGGACAATTTTCAAAATTAGAGTTTTCAAGTATTATTATTTTTGCCAATACTTTCGTGCAGAAAAAAAATGATAGGCTATATGTTTATAAAGAACTGTTTCATTTATTGTATTGAAGTGGAATTCTGATATGCCCTGATGAAGCGCAGGTAATTTACAGTAAATAATAGATCATTCAGGTTCCAAGTGCAAAAGAAGTGGCAGTACAAGAGACATGTGGTTGCGTGGTTTTTCTATAGAAAGTTCCCCATTAACCAAATATTTTTTGGAATCTCCGAGTAGCTAAAGATCACCTACATGCTGTCCATGAACTCTCATGGTCAGCATGAGCCTCTAATACCATGCGTTACTATACAAATTATGCCTGTGCCACCACAGGCGAGGGCAATCCGCCACAGCCCTCAAGTGAACGAACCTCCAGGGCCTACCATTCGAGACTTGTAGGCCCCTACAGACGCTTTATATCTAAATCAAGTATAGACGTCCAGCCTCTGGCCCCTTTGCTTTTGGCTCAGTTCTTGCGGCTGGAACGTGACAGCGAGCCACGTTCCAGCCAATTAACTCATTACGTGAATTACTCATTAAGGCTTGTTCTATGCAAAAAGTTTTTTTTTACAGACCCCCATTCATTTTGACAGCACTACTTGCATGTCGAATGTCGGCTCAATCCGACAATAATTAGGAGTAGTTTGCGCTAATTACTCATTAAGGGCTTGTTTTACGCAATAAAATTCTTCCGACGACCCCCATTGATTTTGACAGCACTACTTGCATGTCAAATTTCAGCTCAATCCGACAATAATTAGGAGTAGTTATACACTTTTTGGCGGAAACTTGGTTCCACGGGTCTTATGGTAAGCGACAGTGAGCAAAGCTCGCTGTCAATAAAATAATAAAAAAATTACATGCCTTGACTGTTACTGTGTTTTGTCCTCAGGTTCACTCCTTGTTCTCCATGTTGAGCTTGAATCATGCCTATGTCACAGCCATTGGGAGGATCATAGGAGTTGTAGCATTGAAAGAGGTAAGTCTTTCTGTATTTTCCTAAGTCCATTACTAAGTCTGTCAACATGTGTGCTGTTAAGCAATGTTATATTCATAGGAGGGTTCCAAAACATTAACAGTTAGGATTCAGATATTTATGTAATTGGTGAAAGAAAAAAATATTTGTCTTGTAATGCAGCATCAGAAATAACTCGGAAATAGATGTTCATAATGCAAAAATTTTCAGTACTATTTTGTTAAAAGTGCATATTTCTCTTTCTGTTTGTAACTATTCCATATATGTATGAGCTTTTCCGTTTGCTATGCAGTTAGCTTCTATTGATAACACTGGTTTCCAATATTTGATTTGCCTTCCAACTGTAAAAAGCAGTTAAATCCACTTTCTCTGGTGAATTTCCTAAGCCTTGGGCCGTTTGTGAAACGCTCAAGGAAAACATTCATGGAACACTTTTCAATGAAAGGTTTACATAAATGTTGGTTAGTTAGTGAGTGTTGTGCAAGGATTCTATTTATGTGTGCTGTAATCATATTTGTGTGATAGAAACCTTTTTTTGCATCACTACTTCAATCTTCTTTATCAACAATTTTGCAAATATACAGGTACAGTACTGCTATTCTTCCTCTAAAATATATATATATATATATATATTATATATATATATATATATAGTATATATATATATATCGATATATATAAAAATATATTTTTATATTATAATATATATAATATATATATATATATATATATATCGATATATATATATATATATATATATATATATATAGTATATATATACATATATAGATATACATATATATATATAATATATAGATATACATATATATATATATATATATATATATATTATATATATATATATATATATATATATATACATGTATATTATATTTATATATATATATATATATATATATATATATATATATATATATATATATAAATATAAATACATGTATAATATATAATATATATATATATAAAATAAAATTTTATATATTATATAATATGTATATCTATATATATATATATATATATGTATATCTATTATATATATATAAAAATGTATATCTATATATATATATATATATATATATATATATATTATATATATATATATATATATATATATATATATATATATCGATATATATATATACTATATTATAATATATAATATATATATTTTTTTTAGAGGAAGAATAGCAGTACTGTACCTGTATATTTGCAAAATTGTTGATAAAGAAGATTGAAGTAGTGATGCAAAAAAAGGTTTCTATCACCAAATATGATTACAGCACACATAAATAGAATCCTTGCACACACTCACTAACTAACCAACATTTATGTAAACCTTTCTTTAAAAAGTTTTCCATGAATTTTTTCCTTGAGCGTTTCCAAACGGCCCAAGGCTTAGGAAATTCCCAGAGAAAGTGGATTTAATGCTTTTTACAGTTGGAAGGAAATCAATTTTGGAACCAGTTTTATCAATAAAGCAACTAAAAACTAAACCTTATATTATCTAACTTAACTCCCATTAATTTTAATCAGTTTTTTTTTTTTTTTTTGGTTGGTTTGGGCTTGATAAGATAAAAACCAGCAAAAAAGCTCCATAAGCAGAGCCAACCAAAAAACTATTAAATTTAAATGGCGTGGTATTAAGGTGGCCCCCTTTAAAGACCATCGCCTTTAAAGTTTATCGCTTTTTTTGGTTTGGCTCGCTTATGGAGCTTTTGGGCTTTTTTGTCATCTCTCATCAACCCAAACCCAAACCCAAAAAAAAAAAAAAAAAAAAAAAAAAAAAAAAAAAAAAAAACCCCTGTTTAAAACTAAGGGGCGGCCACCTTAAGTCCCTCTCCCCCCAAAAGGGCTACACAACCTTCTAAAAAGGTATTTTACCCCAAACCCAAAGAAGAAATACTTAATTGGTTAAACTGCCACATGATGTCAAAACCCAAAAATTTCCCAAAAAAACGAATCGAATGCGAAGTATCATGATGATTTTGAAAAAGGAGAAAAAGGGAGACGTCACCATCGATCCTGCCTTAAAGCAAAAATATGCAGAATTCCAAAACGGAGGAAATACAGGCAGCATCGTCGAACGTAAACCATTGCGCCGCAAAAGAGCAAACATCAGATCCAGACATCACCATCAGGAGAGCGGCAAAGCTGCTGCGTACGTCATCTAAACCCCTTGATACCCAACAAGATCGCGACATCCTCAGCGACATACGAAGTTCCCCAAAGATCAATAAGCCCCCACTGAAGCCTCAATTTAAAAAATCAAAAAATTGATAAGCAAGAACAATTCTCCCAAACACCCCCATAAATTTTTGGGAAAGCTCTCTGGAATACCCCATGGGTTATTGCTCGGCAATATCAAGAACACAACCCGGGCAAAAAATTTCCCCGAAATACCCCAAAAATACCGACCCCGACGTACCACCTCGCAAAAAAGCTGTGGGGTTTTTGACTCCATACGCCCCCAAATGCCTACAGCCTTCATCAGCATCAGAGTTTCAGACATACTAAAGACCACAACGCCAGAGGTGAAATCGCTTCGTTTGATGTCGAGCCCCTCTTCCCCAACATACCTTTTGCCGTCCATCAACTACATCATAAACCGGGTGTATAACAACACTCCTCCCCCCGCTTGACGCCCCCGGAACCGTACTACGGGGGATCCCGAATGCTCACAAAGAAGCACCTTTTTCCTCTCCCGAGGGAAAAAGTATCAAAAAATAGCGGCGTCGCTAGGGTCCCCCTTAGGAGTTTTGTTGGCAAACTTCTTCAATGGGCTGCGTAAAGAAGAATATTCAAGAAAATAAGCAAGCCCGACATTACTGCCGTACATCGTGCTTTCTCAAACAACAAGTCACACAAAAGCAAAACAGCGAACTCTGCCTACAAGATACTTCAGGCCTCACCTTCACCATAAAACAGCTCAAAAAAATAAATCCCTTTTTCTTAGACGTCCTTGTTACCAGGAAGAAAAATCATTCATCACAAACGTCTACGTAAAACCAACGAACCCGGACACGCCTAACGGGAAAGCGAATGCCCGCAAGATTAAAGACTCCAATCGGGCTTACTCAGAAGAGCCTCACACACTGCAGTAAATGGCAACTTAGCACAAAGAAATGGGCGATCCACTCATTCTCATCAACAACCTTCAGCGAGAGAGACTCCCCGCGACAAAGAAAATCTTGGAGAACGGGGACAATCCTAACGCCAAAAAAAAAGAGTAAAGAAAAAACTACTTCTACCGGGGTTTCTTCTCCACCCCCACCAGGAGAAGAAAGAATAATATCACAAATCGCCCCCCGTAAAAGTGAAACCCGCAGACCAAGAGAGGAAAAAAACTACAAATTTACTACAAAACAAGAACCCAGCAACCCCCTTTCCCCCTAACAGCCCAAACCGCGAAAGGGACGAAACAAAAGTCCTGTCGTATATAGGTCCCTCAAAGAGGGAAATTTTGAGTCCTCCCCCCTCCACTCGGGGAACAAAGAAGTGTCCCAAAGTCTTTCGCCACCTAACTTTTCCCGGGGCCCCCAAAAAGTCACCTATTAAACAACAGGATCATCATAAAAAAGAAATTTCTAGAAAAAAATCAGAAATGGTTGAATGTGTCAGATGTGCGGCGCTTTCCACCTAGAGCGCGTACATAAAAAGTCATCCCAAACTAACGTAAGCAAACGACCTACAAGCTCTACCCAGCATGAAAAGAAAAAAAAATAATACCTACCACGAAAAGCCAAGCAAGACCAAACTCCAAACAGCGTCTCCCCTCAAGAAACGAGAAGCAAAAGTTATTACCAATCAACGACATCGGTAAAGGGTCGTGGCAGGCAGACCGGCTAAAAAAAAGCGCTTACCCTGCATTTAATCATGCTCACCCCAACCCGAGGGGAAAACATCTTCCCATATGCTGCTGAAGAGGGTTCTTAGACCCGAAATCGCGATACAGCAAAAATGACAAACTACGGCGAAGTCATAAAAGTGATTACAAAGAGAATAAGGGCACTCTTAAACAAAGAGAAAATTCTTTTAAAAAGATAATAAAAAGTGAACTAGCTATCACTTTTTAAAAAGATTATATATTATATATAATTTATAATATAAAAAATATTAAATATATATATATATTATTATATTAAAAATATATATCGTATATAGATATATATATTATATATATATTATATTATATATATAATAATTTTCGATATATATATATATATAAAAAATAATATATATATTATATATATATATATATAATTATATATTATAATATATATATATATATATATATATATAAATATATATATATTAATATATTGTATAATAAAATTTTATAAATATATAATTTAATTATATATATATTTTATATTAATATAATTATATATTTATATATTATATATATATCATTTATTTAAATTTAATATTAAAAATTTTTAATTATATATTTTATTTTTCTATAAAATTTTTTATTATTTAATATTTTAAATTTAATAATATTATATATTTAAAATTTTAAATTATTAATAATTAAAATAATAAAATTAAAATAATTTTAATTTATTTCTTTAATTTCCCTTACAAACCGTTCTTTTCATACTTAAAACATTTTTTTCCCTAAAACTATCAATATGGGTTCCCCTTTTTTTCATCCCCACTCTCTTTTCTTTTTCATTAAATCTTCTAAAACTAACCAAACCCATCCACTCCTACGCTGAGATTTCCCCGCCTTTTACGTCTTTTTCTCCCTCCCAAATGTTTCCGGGGTCCACCGGCGTAATTTTTTCTTTTTAAATTTTGAGGGGCAAACAAACCTTGTTTGTTAAACCCTTAAACCCTTTTTTTATATCTAATCCAAAACCTCCCCCCCCCCCTTCCAAAGAAATCAACTGCTTTCTTTTACTAAATTTTAGCTATCTTTTATAAAATTCTAAAGGAAACTCCTCCACCTTTCTCAGCCAAGATTTTTTCGTCTCACCCTTTTTTTTTCCCTCCCAATTTTTTTCCCCAAGGGTTTTATGTTTTTTTTTTTTTTTTTTTTTTTTTTTTTTTTTTTTTTTTTTTAAAAAAAAAAAAAAAAAAAAAAAAAAAACGTTTTCCCCCCCCCCCCTTTTCATTTTCCCCCCTTTTTCCCCCCCCTGGTTTTTTTTAAAAACCCTTTCCCCGGAACTCCTCTTTCCTGTTTTTTTTCCATTTTTTCCAAAATTTTTCCCCCCCCGCGGACCCCTTTTTTTTTAAATTTTTTTTTCAAGGAAAGGGGGGAAAAGGGAAAAAAAAAAAAAAAAAAAAAAAAAAAAAAATTTTTTTTTTTTTTTTTTTTTTTTTTTTTTAACCTTACGTGATGATTCTACCCGACTTCAACGTGTTATGGACGTCCAACTCAACAGGAACTAAGTGATTCCGGAGGTATGCCACCGGCGCCTAACTTCTGATCTTTCTATAATTTCTGTTTGGGGGGAAAAGCAAACCTTGGTTTTGTTCAATACCTCTAAACCCAAATTTCTTCACCTATCTATCGACAAAACCTACTAGATACTATCCCCTCTTCTTCAATGACACTCAACTGTCCCCTTCTTCTACAATGAACATTCTAGGGACTACCCTTTTACTAAAAATCTGAACTGGAAATCCCCACATCTCATCTCTTGCAAAAACAGCTTCTAAGAAGTTGGTGGTTCTGTGGCGTCTACGTCCTTTTTTTTCTCCCCCCAATTGCTTGCTCTCTACAGGGGTCTTATCCGTCCATGTATGGAGTATGTCTCACATGTTTGGGGAGGATCCACTCTACAGCTCTCCTAAACGGGGTTGAGTTAAAAGCTTTTGGGTCTCATCAACCCCCCTTTCCTCTGACTGACTGTCTTCAATCTTTAAATCACGCGCAATGTTGCTTCTCTTGCTTTCTTCTACCGTTATTTTCATGCTCATTGCTCTTCTGACTTGCTAACTGCATGCCTCCCCCCCTCCCGCGGCCTCGCAGCACAAGACTTTCTACTCATTCTCAGCCCTATTCTGTCCATCTACCTAATGCAAGAGTTAATCAGTATCTTTACTCTTTCATCCTTTCACTGGTAAACTCGGGAACTCTCTTCCTGTTTCCATTTTTCCACTTTTTCTGCGACTTAAAAATTTTTTCAAGAGAAGAGTAACAAGACACCTCCCGAACTAATTTGGCTCACCCTCTTTTTTAGTTTATTATTTTACTGTCTTCTTTATTGGGACTGGCAACTAAGCGGCTTTGTGTTACCCACTTTTGTTGTGCCCTTGGCCAGTCCTTTGTGATGTAAAAAAAAAAAATAAAATAATAAAAATAATAATAATATATATATATATATCATATATATATATATATAATATACATATTTATATATATGTAAAATATTGTTATGTTGGTTAGTTAGTGAGTGTTGTGCAAGGATTATTTTATGTGTGCGTAATCATATTTGTGTGATAGAAGCCTTTTTTTGCATCACTACTGCAATCTTCTTTATCAACAATTTGCAAATATACAGGACAGTACTGCTATTCTTCCTCTAAAATAATATTATATATATATATAATATAATATATTATATATATATAATATATATATATATATCTAAAATATATATATTATATATATATATATTTTAGAGGGAAGAATAGCAGTACTGTACCTGTATATTTGCAAAATTGTTGATAAAGAAGATTAAAGTAGTGATGCAAAAAAAGGCTTTATCACACAAATATGATTACCATATCAAATATGATTATATATATGCATACATATTATATATATATAAAATATATATATTTTTAATATTTTATATATATATATCGATAAATATATATTATAATATATTATATATATATATATATTTTAATATATATTTTATATATTTTTATATATATATTATATATATATATATTATTATATATATATATATATATATATATATAATATTATATTAGGGTGCCAATAAAAACGAAAGTTGGTATTTTGAACGGCCCTTAGTGGAATACTGTGGGGTGGTGAGAAAACAACGTGGTGTAAAATTTGAGCGCAATCGAAGTATATTTAAAGGTGGCGCAAGTCAATTGATTGTTCCCCCTATAGACTCCGATAGGGACTACAAGGAAAGACATCGTCTCTGGGTTTTTTTGTTGGCAATATTGAAGCCTTTTGAGACCTCCCCTTCCTCCAGCTGGGCTGCTGGTCCCCCTCGCTCTTCAAAGCGAGTATTAGCCCCTCTAGGGGCGGGGGGTATCATGGTTGCCCAACCCACTCATTGTCTTCCGCTTGGCCGGGAAGGGAAGCCTTCGATTTTCCCTGGCTGTTGTCGACAGTGCCTCTCGACGACCTGCAAGAGGAATTGGCGCTGATCCTGGGTTCTTCGTCAGGCTGAGGTAAAGGGACTGGAACAGCGCCACCCCTCGCTCCGCCGTGTCGTTGGTGACGTGTAGGCTCGCGACGCGCCGAGACGCCGCGATGAACCCCGTGTCACTCGGCCACTCCTCCGGCTCCTTCGAGAGGAACGCCCTCTCCGCTCCGACGACGAGGAGGGCGCCGGACGCCTGGCTTCCGAACGACGCTAGCGTGGACGAAGGCGAGGCGGGCGTCGTAGACGGTGATGCGTTTCGGCGGTTCCTCGGATCCTTTTTTCCCCGTGCATCGCTCGCCAGCGCCTTCTTCTCGGCGATTGGCAACGGTGGTCGAAGAGAGCCATGGCGACCAGGGGCTCGCTCAGGTACCAGAAGTGCCGGGAGAAGGTTTTTCACGACGCCTTGCCGATCTCAGCATCGTGGGAAGTCGCGGAGGTCGGCGGCCAGTTTCAAGTCATTCCCCGGGCGCGAAGGCGACCAGGGGCGCCTTGAACCAGCGGGTCACGTAGACCTCAGCGACAAAAGAAGGGAACCGGCGGAGGCTGGACAGCTCGCGCGGCGAGCCCCCCCAAATTTGGGGGGCGAACAGCGTAATCTTCGCCGCGTAGATGGCCCGCGCGCGCGGTGCATTGCGCCCGGTCGCCGGAACTTCCCCCTTTCGGGACGTCCCCCTCGCCACCAGCAGGACGATGAAGAGCTCCAGCATCTCCTTGTAGTCGTCCCGCGGGTGGCTGGTGTTGAACACGTGGCCCACTCCTGCAGAAGTGTGTCCCGCTTTTTCAGGAGGGTGGGCGGCAGCTCGTGGGGCGTTGGCGGCTCCGGCTGGCTCTGGTCGATGAAAGCCCACCTTTCCTTGAATGGTTGAAACGCCGATGTCAGGACCCGACAACGGCCCTATGCTGATAGAAAACGCCTTCTCCAGCACCAGCTCGTGTACATGGTGCCAGCAGGCGGGCCTAGCAGCGGCGACCAAGCTTCTGCTCCAGCGGGGTGCAGGCACCGCGAGGCTCCATGTTGGCGGCGGTCGTATCGAACGACATAGCCACCACACGCTCTGCGAGCCCCCAGTCGTCGAGCGCTTCAGCCACGGCGCTCCCCATCGCCTCTCCAGTCCCACTTGCCAGTTTGGGGAACGCCGATGAGCTTCTGGACGCCGTCGCCGGAGACGAGGATAGCCAGCCGATCCACCCGCGTACCGTCGCAATCCGCGGATCTTCCCGTCCCAGTGAACGGTAAGAGGCGTGTCAGGGACGAAGGTTGTCTTGACTTCCGCGGCCAGCGGGGACCGGTAGCCGGCGCGAGCCTGTCGGATGCTCTCGGCATTCAGGATCAGCTCCTGAGGATTGGGCCGGGGTACTGGCGGTCGCCGCGACGATGCGGAGCGCTTTGCGGTCGCTCACGCCGGTCCGGTCGAGGGCGCTCGCTAACTCCGGGGAGAGCACGACCTGTGACCCCCGCGCTCGTCGCTTCGGAGGGCTTGCACCGGTAGGCTCAGCGGTAGCAGCCGCCCCGCCGCGTGCCGGACTGGACTCAACGGAGGAGGAGGAGGAGGAGGAGGACGCCCAGCACCGCGCTTTCGTCCAGCTGGGGACGTCGAGGCTTCTCGTGATCGCTTCTCTGCCGCCACTGTCATCTCCCGGGGCTGAACTCGGCGCTCCAGCACCCTGTCAGCTCCCTGCATGATCCCCGGCGACCCTTCTCGCGTTGCGCCGCTAGGAACTCGCGATGAGCCGGGATCGTCATCAGGGTCATCGCGTCGCGTGGGCGACGTCGAAGAGGTCGCAGAGGGCCCCCTTGAAAACTCTTCCTCCTTCGTCTGTTCGTCGCATTCCCTTGCTCTTCACGAGCGCCTTCCATCCTTGAACAAGACCTCCACCTTTCGAACGGCGCTTTTACCGTCATCGTTGGGATCTTCGCGGTCTCCCAGAACCTTAGCACCTCTTGGACAGTGGCGCGGCGCTGGTGGCGACGGTTTTCCCTTTTTCCCCGTTGTGGAAGTAGAAAGCCCGCTTGAGCACGTCGCCACGAGAGGGGAGTTTGGCTTCGAGGATGGGGTCGGGGTTTGGCTGTCCCACCAGCCAAACAGTCGTAGCTGCCGTGAATGAGCCATTCTGAAAAAGAAATGGGTGATTTAAACCAAACCTTTCAGACTTCGGTACAGGTATAATCACATAGTACTACACATAGTACAGGTTTCAATTTACTTTTCGCACCTTTAAATATAAACCCATTCGCTTCAAATTTGGTGAGAGGTTTTCTCATTACTGCACAGTATCCCCAAGGGCCGTTCAAAATATCAAGATTAAAATTTACCCAATGCGCTATTGGCACCCTAATTTATATATATATATATATTTAAAATATTATTAAAATAAAAATATATATATAATATATATTAAATATTATATATATATTTTAATATACTAGCCGCAAAGCCGCCCTCCGGGCGGCCTTTTTGGCTAGCTCCTGCGGAGGGCTATTTTTGGGGCCCAAGGCCCACCCCCCGTGTTTGGTGGGCCTTCGGCCCACCAAACACAGACTCTCCAGATATCCCCCTTTTAACTTTCCTGAAACATGGATGTAGAAATGTATGTATTAACGCCAACCCATCCCAACCCATTCACTCACCCATTACCCCCCACCCGTTCAAATCACCCATTACCCCTTACCCATTCACTCACCCATTTCCCCTCACCCACACCCATCACTCACCCATTACCCATCACCCCCCACATTCACCACCATTACCCATCACCCCCACCCCTTCACTCACCCATTACCCATCACCCCACACCCTTCACTTACCCATTACCCATTACCACACACCCATTTTACTCACCTTACCCATCAACCCCCATTATTCCCTCACCCATCACCCCCCCCCCATTCACTCACCCATCACCCCACACCCATTACCCATCACCCACCCATTCACTCACCCATTACCCATCACCCTACATCAAGGTTTCCTCAATTCTCGCAACCCACTTTGTTTCACAATTTTCGCTAATAGGCTGCTAAAAAAAAAAAAAAAATGATCGGGTCATATCATAAGTGGGCTTAAAACCTTCCCCTGCTCGATCCGGTTCCAAACTGTCCATGTGAGGGGGGTTCTGCCACAGGGGCGGCACCTATCGCGGACAGACAGACAGACAGACCACACTTTCGCTTATATATATATATATAATATATAATATATTATATATATATATAATATCATATATAATATATATATATATATAGTATATTACATATATATATATATATATATATATATATATATATATATATATAATATATATATTATATTATATAATATATATAATATAATATATATATAATCTATAATAAAATATATATATCGATATATATATATATATATATAATTATTAAAATTAATTATAATATTAATATATATATTATATATATATATATATAATATATATATATATATATATATATATATATATATATATATAATATTAAATACTATATATATATTTATTCATCTATATATATATATATATATATTATATATATATATTATATATATATATAAATGTGTATTTGTGTGTAAATGTAAATTTTGAATGTGTATTTAAGTTTATTAATATTTGATGTATGCAGACGATACAGTGGTACTATGTAGTACTGAGGCAAACATGAATCAGGCACTAACAGCTCTTCATAGTTATTGTTCTGAGTGGAAATTAAAAGTTGACGGTAGTAAGACTAAAATTGTAGTGTTTAGCCGAGGTCAAGTACAAACAAGTAATTACAATTTCAAATGTGGTGATGAGGAATTAGAGGTAGTTAGCGAGTATAAATACTTAGGTATATTGTTTAATTATAATGGGAGGTTTAGGAAGGGGGAGTTGGAACTAAAGGAACAAGGAACGAGGGCTTTGTATGCGCTAAATGGCACCTCAAGCAAATATGACTTGTCAGTTGACATTCAAAATAAATTTTTTAACACCATGGTTGTAGCTACCTGTATTAACATACGGTTGTGAAGTCTGGGGTGATAATTTCATACGGGAGGTAGAACTATTACAAATGAAATTTCTGAAGCATATTTTGTATGTACACAGATATACTAGCACCGATATTGTATATGGAGAACTATTAACAACCCAAAATGGTTTACGAAAGCGGTGGAACAGAAATTGAAAGATATTTGGATAACAACTTGGTATAGAAATGTAACAAGCAGAGACATTTGCCTCTTTGAAATTTGAAATTTTTGTTTAGTTTTTAAGATATATACAATTTTCGAAGAACATAAAAACACAACAAGATGTCTTTGGATTTAATTAAGACATTATTTTTTCATATATCAATTTTTTGGCAAGATTAATCCTTCTTTATATCATAGTGATCAAAACAAACTCAAAAGATTCAAAATTGGTTAAAAATTGAGCAAGTAGTCTCATAGAAGTATTGGAAACCAGTCAAAAAGTAATTCTGAGAAAACGGCCCTCAAAGTTTGGCTACAAATTACTCCTATAACAATCCATTTAACATAAATTTCTGTTCAATAAGTTATATAGCCTTTTTAATAAACATTCGAATAAAATAAAAAGATCAGAAATTGATAAATAAATGAAAAAGATACAGTATTTTGAATGCAAGTATCCAGAGCAATTCTTGGCGGCGATTTTAGCGGGGATGGGCCTTTTCATCTAATAGACCAAATATAAATGATAAAAAACCTACATACCTTTATCAGGGCCCTCCTAGAAGGCCTTGCCTTTGTTCTAACTCTTCCACACTACCCCACGCTGGCTGAAGATGCCAAAGCCTAATTCTCGAATTTTTTGATGAAATTCCGCTTCTTAATACTTACCTCTCTCCTTAATGCTTTAGGCAACTTAGGCCTTATTGCCTTAAGAAAAACTCATTTCTAGGTGGTGGCAGTGACAATGATGAGAGATCCACGTTCTTGTTTGCATACAGAGCCTTGCATTGCATTATACTTGTTTTCTTTTTTTACCTCACATACTACACATTTTGCCTTCTCAACTTACTTGGTAATTTTATTTGTGTACTTTACACTCTTGTCTAATGACAGCAAGTTTCTGATACCAAGACAGATTTATCTAGAAAACCACAAAGGAAAATTGGAACAATATTTAAAATATCTCTTGGTGGTAACACCATATCAGCAGTGATTGAAACATTCAAACAACTTTAATCATCCCTCTCTCAATTGCATTTTTGCTGGTTGTTTTTCAAAAATTCATTTTTTTTTTTTAGAACAGCATATACAAGCACAACAATATGCATGTGTACAAACCTTTATACTTACCTAACGTGACATTTGTTATTAAAACATGAGTGATTGCTTAAAGTTTGAGGGCAAAAATTGTGTGATACTGATATATATTTCATTTTGATTTACAGTTGAGGAAAGCTATTGAGGAAACCAATTCTGGAGAATTTCCCAAAGCGGAATCTGTACCAACAGCTACCTATAAGGACGAGGATGCTACGTCAAAACTCATGAAGATAGAAGTAAAGGAATGATAGATGGCCAGCAGAAAGAAACTAAAATATATGTACATAAACTTTTATGATACCAGCACTTATTTTAGTAAGATGCATGTACTTCATCGTTATAAAGGACACGGCTTCACATGAATTTCATATATAGTGAAAGCTACAAATGCAATATAATCAAACCACTAATAAAGTGTCATTTTAGGAATTATTTGCATTTACATTCAGAGTTTAAGCACTGCTAGAGTGATAAGTAAAATAACCCTATATCATCATGAAACAATGAGTCAAATCAATTCCAAAATAATCAGATGAAGTGGTTGATAAGCTTAAGAAACTTATTGATTGCGAAATGATGTCTTGTGAATTTAAAAGATTCATACTTCTTGAGTGTAAAATAGATCTTGAAAATTACAGCAATTTTAATCCCAAATCAATAATTAGATGTAAACCTGAACATTGATTTGCATGTACATACAGTTAGGTAACTGGGATTTAAGATGAAATAAAAATGTCATGAATACAATTGCAGGACAAATATTTTTACTGGAAGTATATTTGCAATCTCAGATGTCATGAAATACATGATGAAATTCTCAAAGATAGAGTAGTTGTCACTTCTAGATATAATCTTAGTTTGAGACAGTATCTTGGTTCTTATGTTTTGGTAGTTATAATTGCTTATAATGGGTATAATGGTTAATGGTTATTATATTGCATTATTATAATTATATAACTATAATATAAGGAAAAACAATATCGTTTCTTTTCTATAAATAGGGCCTTTTCTTAAATATGTAGGATGGCACGAAACTTAGATCAGTTCATTAACATATACATTTGATATAACTTGTTGCTTACACATCTTGAATATTTAATGCAATTTAAAAAAAAATGAAGATTTATATATACTGTAAGCTGTAAATTCTAGACAAATTCCATAATATAAAAAAAATAATTGATTCGATAAGTTGATTTACATTTGCTGTAAAATATATTTGGCTATACATTAAATAAACCTACAATATACATTAATACAATCTTATTATGCTTCAATATACATGAAAGTTGAAAATGTGCACAAAAACATTAAGTTAAACAAAATCGGTAATGATTGATTTTTTTGCTATATGCAATCTAGCATTTGTGTTCTATATACAGACATTGGGCCGAAGCTAGCCGTTTGGGTTCAAAGCCAAAGACCTATAATTAATTATGAAGCCGAAGCCGAAGCCACACAAAATTGCATGAAGCCGAAGGCAAACCCAAATTCAATTTACAATACGGCTTTGATAACCAACACTTTATAATTTAAGAATTTAAGCAAATACTTGCAAAATTATTTTAAGCATTTGAAGTTTATAAAAAAACGTATTGGTATGTTTTGGAAAACATCAATACTTTGAAAATATTTTTTGACCAAGTCTGCCAAAATTGGCGTCATATGGCAACCCTGCCTGAAGTTAGTGCTGACCTGATGCAGGAGCCACATGTTCTAGACCTGTTAATTTCATGATCTTGGAGCAGTGGCCAATACTGCTTATCCCACATGTTATAGACCTGTTCATTTTATTATCTTGGTGCAGTAGCCAATACTGGTTATCCCACAGGATTTAACAATCTAACGAGTGATTATAAATATTCCATTCATGATCTTGGTGCATTATACTGCAGTTGGGGCTGAAGTCAGCTCCTTGGCCTTTGAAGCCGAAGCAGAAACTCTTACAAAGTTATGAAGCTGAATCCGTAGTCTTAAAAACCCAACTTCATAAAGCCAATGCCGGCTTCGGCCTCATGTCTTGCTATATCACATACATGATACTAATGATTATGAGTTTAGAATTACTACATAATGAAAGATATATGCAGAAAGCAATGGTTATATAACCATAGTTATGTAAGAATGCTTATGTAAACCAGTATATCCAATTGAATGAATTGTGTTTGTTTTAGATGAGCATATACCCTGAAATTATCATTAAATATTTCTATTTTCGGAAACTGTTAGGAGCAAGAACATTATTTGGCTAAAATTGTAAAGAATATTGCTAAATATCAACAGTGATTGCCAGAAAAAGGCGTTAGACATGTAGCCTACATATTTGTGATTAAGGATAAAGGATTGATGCTAATGACCAATGAATAATACCAATTGCAAGACTACATAGTGCAAAATGATCAAGATATACACTGTTGCATCACTGCTATAACATAACCTTTTATTTCTTGAAATCATGATATATGCAAATGTAATATAAAGCAATGGCCCAACACCAACTACAGACCACAGAGTTCACTTACCATATATATATATATATATATATATATATATATATATATATATATAATTATATATATAATATTTATATCATATACTATATATATATATATATATATTTATATATATATACCATATATATATATATATATATATATATATATATATATATATATATATATGTATATATATATATTATAATATATATATATATATATATATATATATATATATATATATATATATATATATATATATATATATATATATGAATAGTCTTTATATGAAGAGCATGTAAGTTGAGTCTTTATATTATTTGATTTAAAGTAACACAAATGGTCTCAGAGAAATAGCTAAAAAATAAACTGAATATCTTTGATTAGACCTCAGAACACATTTTAGACAATACTGTCTAGGGATATGTAATAACGTATGGCTATATTTAGACAAAATAATTGCATTTGAGACTTCCAAAACGTACTGTAAACAAAGAGCAATTTAGTATCATTATTAGCGTAACTCAACGGAACAGAAAGGCATCTGACATGGGTTTTATTACACCTTCTATTGTTGGTTTGGTGACAACGACTATTTACAGTAATGATATGTTAACATTCTTTGGCAGTTTGATGGTATGTAATTACCAATGACCATTTAAGTGTTGAATTAGTCTGCTCTAAGTCTTTAGTCTGCTCTGAATATTTAGGCCATTCAGACGTCATAGTTTGTGCTGTGACCTGAGTCGTTACTTAAATAGCTAGTGTTGAGAAGGCAGCTCTTCAGAGTTATTCCAGGTGCTTTGGAGAATGTGTGGGACCTGCTGCCCTGAGACCCTCCTATATTAAAATATATCAGAGTCGGTTGGACTGGTTCTTGCCTTGCTTCAGGAGTTGTATCTCCTTTCGCAGCAGAACGAAGAAATCCACTCTGACTTCCATAAATACGATGTCGTAGTAATGTACCACTGGAGGGCGAGCGGCAGGTTGTCACCAAGGGGTCTAAGCATGAAATTCCTAAGGGCGCGAGTCATGCCACTATGAAAATAAGAAATAACCTGCAATTAGGTTACGTATTTAGATGGTGTGTTTTGCGTCAGGGATAGTAGGCATAGGTGTGAAGGGAAAAAACCCAGTCTTTAATAAAAAAAACAAAATGATTGTGATTGCAAACATGTCTTACCACAACATTCAAGGACGCCACCATCTCAGATTATACGATCTGGGTTGTTGATGACTATTTCTTCTCTCTGGCTGAGTTATGTTTAGTTTATTGTATCTTCTGATTTGTAGTCCACGATCGATCGTGTACTACGATGGTCACGGACGACCATAGGACTATAGGCAGACAGAGCGGACACTTGCGGATGGCAAATGGATGCTGAATAGATCATCTGCGCCTGCTTACCCTGCAAGTCCGTCATGTCCGAATTACCGTAATTTTTTTCTGTTAAATGTTCGACATCAAAATGATGCGTAGTTTACCGTAATAAAAATCTTAATCCAATAACATCGTGTTCTATATTTATTTTACGCGTCACGGACGATCCCGGACGACCATAGGACTATAGACGGACAGCGGATACTTGTGGAAGCAAAATGGACGCTGAATAGAGGTCCGCGCTACGTCCGCGGACATCCACTGCCAGCGGGGAGCTAGCTACCGTAGATAACAGTTAGTCGCCACCTGCAGTCATGTCGCCAGCCGCCATATATTACGAATTATAGCATCACTACTGATTTTTATGTGCCACTGATGAAGATGATACACAGTAGTTTATATCATGACTGTATAATATAATCTACCCTGTTTCAGCGTTGTTTTATGCTTTGTAGCTGCAAGTACAGTATAACTGTTGTGCATTTTGCTTCTCAAGTTTTTCTTGGCGCGACGACAGACAGTAGCTCATCACCTTTCGGGCGACAGGACACAAGACTTGCCAGATCTTTCAAACTTGAATAGAATTTGTTTTCACGTTGGCAGCGGAATTTTTTTTATATCCAAGCATCTTCTGCAGCTAATATATATAGAGACTTGTTTTACTTTACCTCTAATTTCCCTGAATTCCCCAGAGTGGCGACTCAACTGTTGGGTTAAAATACTAGCTGGTGACTTTACTGTAGTAGGTATAACAACGTCGCCACTCGGTTTTATTTTTATAATTTGTTCATTTATAGCCCTAATATGACGCAGATGAAGACACAAAATGACACAGACTTTCCAGATAGCCTCTTCTAACTTTCTTGAAATCATGGATGTAGAAATATAAGTATTAACGCCACCACACGTTTGTAAATAACAAAGAAACGTTGTCCTGGCGACTTTACTGTTATCTACCGGTAGCTAGTAGTACAAGTAGTGTCATCGTGTTAGTCTCGTGTTGACGAGAGAGAGAGAAGGTTGCACATTGATGCTACAGCTGCCAGCTGAATAATAGCTGTCACCATCCGTACATTCTCCTTTCAGGCAGTCCCCCTCGCAGTCACTAGGTGAAGTTACGAGTTTCGAGGCCTACTGATGAGGACAAGTTGCTGTTTATCCAACCTACACATTGTATAGGTAGCTTCCTTTCTAACAGAGAGAAGGGTATGAAAGTGCACTGGTCAAGGAAAATATATAACTTTCTAAACTATTTTCCTAATCATATTTTGATAATCATTAATGAGTGTGATACAAAAATAATATATAATATATTATAATATATATATTATATTAATATATTATTTAATATATATAATAATAGTTTATATAATTATAAAGCAGAAGTGCTTAGTGACTGACATTACTTGGTCCGCTCTGCAATTTTTCCTCAAATTAGTAAAATAAGAATTAATAGAATATAATAATAAATAAGTAAATAAATATATAAATAAATAATTAGTATTAGTAGCAATTATATTTTGCTACTAATATTTTTTTTTTTTTTTTTTTTTTTTGTAATTAATAATTTTTTATATATTTTGTGTCATAGATATATATATATATATATATATATATATATATATATATAAATATATATATATATATTATTATATTATATATATATATATTCTTCCATACTCTTTGGTTTCTTGTTAAAATTGTGTACAGTTATTTTAGGTTTATGGAAATACAAAAGAAGCATTTAAAAAGAATGAATAGGAAACTTTGAAAATGTCCATTATATTTAACATACTATGCCAATGTTTACCTAGAGATACTAGCCAATTACATATATATATATATATATATATATATATATATATATATATATATATATATATATATATATATATATATATATATATATAAATAAATAGAGTAATTGAATCAGGAATATGTAGATTCAAGTTGGTGTAGCGTCGGAATATAGTGCCGTTTTAATTTCAAGTACGTAGTATAGGCCTATTGTGGACATGACAGTATTAAATGGCATTGGTTTGTAGTAATTTCAGCAAGAGATGCAGCAGCAGCTAGATACAAAATATGTGGCTGTATCAATATGAGTAAATCCACAGTTGGTAAAAAGTCATTAATATATATTAGTAGTTCAATTTTTGCAGAATTAATCTTGACATCAGAGATTGAAAAATTTACTTGCAGAAAAAGATGTTGAATTTTTTTATTGATAAATGTACATTACCTTAATGATGTTTATTTGACAGGGTATTAACGCTTAAATAGAGTTAAGAGATAGGCAAGGAAAAACAAAGGTAAAGCAACAGTGTACAGAGAGCCATTGATTAGTGTTGGTAAGGGAAATAAGGGAAGAAATTAGCAAATGTTGAAACTGTCTTCTGACTGGAAATGGATATGGATTATTACACCTTCAAAAGTTAATGTGGCTTCAGCTTTGAATAGCTAAAAGCCAATATGTTATCAGGGAACAATAAAGTGAGAGGTAGATTAATTCGTGCCCAATCAATGTTTACTAATAAGTTACGTAGTAGGAGTAGATGTTCGTTAACAATTCCTCTGCCAACCTGAATAACTAAAAACTAATAATCTCAAAATTTTTAAGCATCTCGGGACAAACCATCAATTACTGATTGTACTGTCTGTTTTTGATAGCAAATAGTACTAAATGGGGTTAGCATTATATTTAGCAATATAGAGCTGGTTTGTTAGTTGTTAAGTCATTAAATGTATGTGTTATGGAGTTCTGATGTGTGATAAGTTTTTGGATGATATGGTTATGCTTTTACATCATCTTGTTCTGATCCTTAAGTGCATCATTGAGATCGTTCATTGAGGTTTATATTTTCCTGACATCTGATTATGTAGCTAAACCAAAAACACCTAATATGGCGCCTCCGAGGTCTAACAGTCAACGTTTCTGACGACGTTGAGTTTACTCTTCAGAAGAAAGATTGTTAAGTTAGTACATCCTTTAGTTTATGCAGACGATTTTGTGTGTAGTTCAGATCCCAAGAAAGCATCAGTAATAATGGGTTAAATTTGTCGAGAATGTACAACAGTTTGGAAGAGTTCTTGTGTGATATATTGTAAATGGGTCCCTGTGTGATATGTATGATATATTGTTCATATGACTTTGTAACTCATTTAGCTTACATGAAACATCATCTAAGTCCAGAAAAGGAATCAATCAATCATTGGGGGCATACACCGGGGGGCGCGTCGCCTCGCGCACTCTACGGCACGGTGTGTCGTAGACAGGGTGTACCGTCACCCTTACCGTTACCACGCCCGGGGGTCACCTCGCGCGAGTCCCCATGCAGGTTCCCTTCCCACACCAAGCAACTCTCGAAAAGAAGCATCAACTTGCCCCAGCCACGAGCTATGTGGTCGCCCCTTGGCCTCCTCCACGCCGGATTATCTCTTACAGATACAACCCGGTGGGAAGGATCGATTTCAGGGTAGCGTGCCTGAAACCACGGGGAAAAAATTATCCGCGGGTTGCATGCTGTCCTGACTGCCGTGTGACAATCATATACCATTCCTCCTAACTGGAAAAGGGGGCTGGTCGTCCCTATATGGAAAGGGGGAACCATCAGGATTGCAACAATTACTGCGGTATTACACTGCTCAGCGTGCCAGGCAAGGTGCTTGCCCATCTATCGACTTGAAGTCTCCTGGCTTAAGACCAAGGTCCAGGTGTTTGGAGGCTTACTAGATGAAACAGTACAGTCTGTTCATGCGTGCGGCGAGGACATTGAGATCTTGGAAAGTTTTACATACCTTGGTAGCGCAGTCCATAATGACGGCGGGTCACGTCAAGAAGTCTTACTGCTGATTGGCATAGTCCACGGTGTTATGGACTCGCTCAGCAGGAGTATTTGGCGTTGTCGGTACCTGTGCAGGAGGACAAAGATCCGGATCTACAAGTCGCGTGTGATCCCTGTCTTATTCTATGGTTGTGAGACATGGACACTAAATAGCGACTTGAAGAGACGAATCGATGCCTATGGTAATAAGTGTCTTCGCAGAATCATGGGGTATCGCTGGGATGATTACGTGTCAAATCAGCGATTGCACCGTGAGACTGAATTGAGGCCAATTACCTGCATAGTCCGTCAACGCCAACTTCGGCTATACGGGCATGTGGTACGCTACCCTGAAACCGATCCTTCCCATCGGGTTGTATCTGTAAGAGATAATCCGGCGTGGAGGAGGCCAAGGGGGCGCCCACAAGGCTCGTGGCTGGGGCAAGTTGATGTTTCTTGTCGAAAGCTGCTTGGTATGGGAAAGAAGCCTGCATGGACACTCGCGCGTGGTGACCCCCGGGAGTGGCGTCGTAGGGTGGGCGAGGCGACGCGCCCCCCGGCGTATGCCCCCAATGATTGATTTGATATTTATTTAATTTTTAATTTTTTTTAATCAGCAATTAGTTCATTTTACACCCTGAAAAATGTAATTGAAATATGTAATTGAACACTAGCTTTGCTGTAATTGTAATTGTAATTTGAAAATATTAAAATAGAGTAATTGTAATTGTAATAAAAAAAAAATCCATTCCTTATCATTTTAATTGTAATTGTAATTGAGTAGTTGGATTAGTCATCCTAATTGTAATTGAATTGACCCAAACCAATGTAATTACTCCAAGCCTGCTTCACACCACTGGGTTACGGGCAGTGGATGCCGATCCTCCTACTGACGAAACCGCACCCTCTCTTGACAAAATGAGAGAGACTGTAGCAAAGTTGAGAGGTGGAAAGGCAGCTGGTGTTTGTAATATCAGTACGGAGCTCCTCAAAGTTGGGGGTGAGGCCATGATCCGCGGGTTGCATACTGTCCTGACTGCCGTGTGGCAATCAGATACCATTCCTCCTGACTGGAAAAGGGGGCTGGTCATCCCAATCTGTAAAGAGAAAGGGGACCGTCAGGACTGCAACAATTACCGCGGTATTACACTGCTTAGCGTGCCAGGAAAGGTGCTTGCCCATCTATTACTGACACGGATCTGCAGTCATCTGCTGAAGCATCAGAAACATCAACAGTCTGGGTTCACGCCTGGTAAATCAACAACGGACCGTATCCTAGCGCTGCGTGTCCTGGTGGAACGCCGACGTGAGTTTCGACTGGGGATGCTTGCAGCCTATGTTGATCTCAAGAAGGCGTTTGACTATCGTTTGAAAGGAGCCTGCATGGGGACTCGTGCATGGTGACCCCAGGGAGTGGCGTCGTAGGGTGGGCGAGGCGACGCGCCCCCAGGCGTATGCCCCAATGATTGATTGATTGACACCTTAGACTTGAACAAAGAACAGGTCCATAGGACCTGTTTACGTAAACATAAAAAGCAGAGTATTATAAGAACAGAACAACATAAGAAAATAAGGAAGCTACAAGTGGTCGTGAGACCTACACGTGGTAGTTCCTCTTACTTAACACTACTACCTACATCAACCTTTCATCCCCATCCATGCAATTGTCTAGCCTTCTTTTAAAACTCCCTTTTGAGTCCGCACTAACTACCTGATGCGGTTTCGTCAATGGAAGGATTGGCATCCACTGCCTGTAATCCCGTGGTGTGAAGCTGCCGAATTGGAGGGTCCACCGTGAACAATTGCCCAAAGTACTCAGCCCAACGAGCCATCTGTCCATCCATGTTCGACACGAGGATCCCATCTGCTGCTCGGATAACACTCCCCCTAAATGAAGACTTGGAAGGGAGCTTCTTCAGCGCTCGGTAGGTGGGTCGTAGGTCATTTGCGTTCAAATGGCCCTCGACATCCTCAGCTTGACTCCTGACATACCTCTCTTTGTCTCTCCCCAGGAGAGTTCTAGTGCTGCGTGACAGAGCCCTCCCTGTACTGGTCCTGGGCAGGGATGCTCAAAAATCCCTCGTAAGTGACAACTTATGAGCCGTCACTACGGGCATCAAATGGTAGCAAAAAACCAAAAGACGCCGGAAAATATCCATGTGTGACACGGCCTTTAGTTAGGTTAGATTTGCAGGTCTAATGGCGTACGACGCCAGAAACTGGCGTATGACGCCTAAACTCATCCTAACCTAACCCATTATCATCATATTTAATAAGTTATATCTTTGGTTTCTGAAATGCATAATATCCTCACTACATGCTGAAAATGAAAATAGTACAGTAAAACATCAGATAGCCCTGTGCTGAGGGATGATAAAATAAAAAAAATAAAAAAAATCCGCCAAAACGGGTTATTATTCGTCAGAACTGAGCATTTATTGCCAACCGTAATATTACGTTTAGGCGTTACGATTACCGCAAACTAAGCGGTTAAGATTAGTTTTATCAACCCTGCCATATCTCGTGTACTACCTTATGAAGGACTAATCTTTTGTCATATAAGTTCAGGTTAGGTTTGGTTAAGGTTGGGTTAGTTTAGTTATTCATGAACTATATTTTTCTGGTAGATTTAGATGGGTTTAGGAACACTTTAAAGTTTGTTTTTCTTGGAAATCACTATTTGGAAGTCACTAGGTGAGGTAGAATGGGGTAAAACAAACAAACTAGTGATTTCCAAGAAAAATAAACATCAGATTCTTTCAAAACACATCAACATCTATCAAAAAAATATAGTTTCATATGAAAAGGAGAGGGTTGATATAACAAATATTTACCAATTCTTCATAGTTTGAGCTGCCTGAAAAATTCTGAAGTCCAAAGGCAAGCAATCATAGAAGGGGTAACGGGGTAGGGGGGTGTTCCAGGGTGCTAGGAGGTTAAAACGTCAGGTTTGGTTAGGTTAGGTTTAGTTTAGCTTAGAATTTTCAATAACAAGACATTTCGTTTAAGATTCGTTTTATAAACCCAGCCATATCTCGTTTACTACCTTATAAAAGACTAATCTTTTGTCATATACGTCTTCTACTAACCTTCAAACCTCTTGGCAAACTGATATTTAGGTCAAAATCACGGGTAAAACTTATGTTATGTGATCCATATAAGATGAGGGTAAATTTCTAGCGTTTGCCCATATTTAACCCCCTTCCCCCAAACGAGCTTGGGGACCTGTTGAAATGCGGGGTTTTCGGGTGGGGAACATTATATAATGCTTCTGAAACACGTAATTTTGGATTCATGTAGGGGTGGAGTATATTCGCTAGACCTGGGGTAAATTCCTTAGATTTGGGGTAATTTCCTTATATCTAGGGAAATATGCCTAACCAAAATTAACCTAACCTAGCGGGGTATTTGCTCCCCCCTTGACCCACCGATAACTTACGGGGGGGTTGTAAAATCGCGAATCCCATGTTAAATTGCTTATGTTCTTCTTGTAACTCCTTCCTTATTTATTGACCAATTTCTTTCATTCAAAAAGCATTTTAATCAGGAAGGATAGGAGATTAAGGTTTGCTGTCGTTTGTTTTTATACAATAATAAAATATATTTTTTTAAGTTTGATGAAAAAATGTAAAATAAATTGACATATAAATATTTGTCATAAATCAAAATCAACTTCAAACAATAGTTACTATAGCAGAACTAATTCCTTTTTCATACTTACATAAGCTGCAGTAGGAAATATTTGTGTAATAAGAAGTGCAAAGGAGGAGATAATTTTTAAATGCAAAAACCAACGTTTTGAGAAATCAAGCGATGAAGTTGAAGCATTTAGTGTACCTTACCTATTGCAGCTAGGGACTTGAAATTCACAGGATATATACATCAGGATATGAAAAAAAAGCAGACATTGTTTCTTTTATTTACTCTCATTGGTTGTGTACATAAGCCTTTAGCGGTACTTGACCTCACCTCTGGTGGTCTTCGGAAAATACTAGTGAGTGCTAGAAATTTCCCGTTTTCTCATGTAGTAGTGAGAGAGAACGTTACAAATCCAAAATGTTGAAAAAAAATCCAAATGTTTGAAGAAAAAAATCCAAAATTTTGAACACAAATTCCAATTTTTTTTAAGTTTTATGAGGGACTAAGAAAAAAAATTACCTAAAAAAAATACGGTGTGAACACACAGCGAGTATTTTACTCGCTGCAATCTCTATTGCAGTGAGTAATACCGCGGAAACTCATGACAGGACGCCTCATTGCATAAGGCAAAGCACCTATTATACATTTTTTTATCAAACTTTTGCATATACCAAAAGAAGCAGCAAGAATGACATAAATATATAAGCAAAAAAAAAAAAAAAAAAATTCAAGTCGACCACTTACAACCTAACTTAACCTAACCAAATTTGACCTAACCTTCCAGTGGTCTCGACCCCTTGATAATCTAACCTAACCTGATTTAACCTAACCTTCTAAAAGGGGGGCTCTGCCCCCCCTTGACCCCCCGGTAACCTACCACAATTTTACCTTACCTCTTCTTAGCGGGGGGTGTTGGGGCGTTCTCGACACACCGGTCATCATTCTGTGAGGATCGTCATGTTCACGTCTCTGGACTTAGAAGAAATCCAATCCATTTTCCCTAGATCTAGGGAATATTTTCAATCCTCTAAACTCAAAAACTATGTAGTTGTGACGCATATTTTGTACCCCAGCCAAATATCCTGTATTCCCAGGTCTCCAAACTTGTTTTGGGGGAGAGAGGGAGTATGGGTAAACACTAGAATAACACCAAGATAAGTTTTGTCCGTTGTTTCAGTTATTCATATAATATGAATAACTGAAACACTCTGCAGCCGCCACTCACGCAGACCAGCAGCTCAACTTTCCCAGGCCAGCCACGGCGTGCTCAGTGCTCACTTGTCCCCCCTCAGATTAGGTTAGGTTAAGGTTGTGTTAGTTTTGTTTTATTCATAAACTATATTTTTCCGGTAGATTTTGATGTGTTCAGGTTTGTTTTTCTTGGAAATCACTAGTTTTTTCAGAGGTGAGGTAAGGGGGATAAACACAAATAGTTATTGCCAAGAAAAACAAACATCAGTTTCTTTCAAACCACATAAAAATATATCAGAAAAATATAGTTACATCTGAAAAAGGAGAGGTTTGATATAACGAATCTATACCCTATATGCTGCTGTAATGTCATTCAGATAGGCATTGAGCAGTGCTTCCACAGTTTTGCCTTAAAGTAATCGTCCAGGCCATTTTTTTTTTTTGCCTAATTATGTTGAATATATACATTCAAAACATCTAATCCACCAAAAATAATTGATTTCCAAGCCTTATTTCCGTACAAACACGACTTTTGTAAAAAGCGCGCGAAAAAAACAACTTCCCTCCAACAGGGCTACGAATGTTATTGAATTGATGACGTCAGAGGAGGAACGCTCCAATGTAAACATCTGTCTGACACCTGTCGGCAAATGTTATGATGAGCGATTGTACTTCGGTGTCAGACAATGAATCTGTCGCTGTGACAGATCTAGAGTACGATGCTCAATCTGAGACTGAAATAAATGACGCTGCTCGCGTATACTATGAGGAAAACGAACCTCAGATTGTGATGGGAGCCCAACCCTATATGTTTGAACCAGAATACGAGGCGGACGAACAGATGTTAGCGGCAACAACAACCCCTTACACACAACAACCCCTTACACACAACAACCCCCTTACACACAACCCCTTACACACAACAACCCCTTACCAACAACCTACATACAACCTCCCACAACCCTTACACACAACAACCCCTTACACACAACAACCCCTTACACACAACAACCCCTTACACACAACAACCCCTTACACACAACAACCCCTTACACACAACAACCCCTTACACACAACAACCCCTTACACACAACAACCCCTTACACACAACAACCCCTTACACACAACAACCCCTTACACACAACTACCCCTTACACACAACAACCCCTTACACAAAACAACCCCTTACACACAACAACCCCGTTACACACAACAACCCCTAACACACAACAACCCTTTACACACAACAACCCCTTACACACAACAACCCTTTACACACAACAACCCCTAACACACAACAACACACACACACACACACACACACACACACACACACACACACACACACACATGCACGCGCGTACAAGAAAATTTCATTTACTGTACATCCAGTTATTACTAGTAAAAATAAACCATGGCAGTTGGAGATAGGCAGTAGTAATATAACTTGAACAAGGGCGTATCATAGCAATTATTGATGGAATAGAAGTTGAAATCAAGGCATAACGTAATGTCCATCTATGCATCTATAATCAGACTATACTCTGTTTATACAACTGCTTAAACTCTGCTTAAACAAGGCGAAAAACCTTTACCCCATGTTGCTTACTGACTGATATTTGATGCCAAAAAGAAGGGAATACTACGCTTCTTCTAAATTTCAGCTGTATTTTATCATAGTTAACCATATTGTTAGGTAAACATAGGCATAATTTTAAGCATGAGATCTTAAGATAGAATGCAATTTTTGCCTCGTAAAAAAAAGACTATAATGAGCGTATCCCCAGTGGTGATTGGTGTGGTGCTGACGTTGCGCCACCACCGCTCTCGTGGCGCCAGGGGGTCGCCGCTTTGCTCGGGGGACTTGGCCAAGGGGAGCCAGGCGTTGGAGGCTCCTGTAACCATCGAGGCCGTGACGGACCTTTCCCATACGCAGGCAGGTGAGCGTCGCCATGGGCTTCATTCCCTTGTGCTCAAATAGCCATTATGTTACACCTGTTCTAAATAAGTGTGCTGACTACTGTTGTGCAGTATACGAGCTTGTTTAGTATATCAATAGCCTATATATAGGGAGGTGATGGCTGAGTTCGAGTACCGCCTGGTCTAATTTTGGTGTTTGGCTGACATGATTTTTCAGACAAACAATGTATTCTTTCGCTGTAGTCCACCGTGATATACTTCAAATGAATAATACAGCCTGAGGGAGTTTTTAGATATTGTAATACTTTATTTTACCGCATTATGGTACGTTGTTGACCCACTTTCAGATTTCGAGTTTGGTTTGTTGATGTTTATTGTATTGTTTTCCAGGCACGAGACACATCCTCACCCCTCTCGCCCTCTCCCAATCGGTGGATGAGAGTCCTGGCGGGGTTAACGTGAGCCTCGCCTTGCCGCCCACTACAATTAAACGCCATGGAGGCGCCATTACAAGGTCCAGTAGTACTAGAAGCCTAACCAGATGTTCCATCATTACAGTGTGTGACACCACAGACGATCTGGCTTTGCACCAAAGGCTGGACAGACAACACACAGTTTTCTCAACAGATCTATGTAGCACGCCCGCAGCACTGCCAACGTCTTGTTCTGCTGTAAAGTGTTCGGTATCCAGTATAACAGATGGAGTTGATGGAGGAGGGCGAGGAACACCTAAACAACAGGGAACCCTTATCAGGAAGAGCACCTCTTCCTCCGCGCCTCTACTTGCCCAAGATGATCTACGAGCTTATGCCTACGAGGGAGATGGTTCACCGTCTGGCTCCCTGTCCTCCACTATCCTATAGGTGATGACTTTGTATCTGAAGAAACCGAAGAATGATAATGTGGTCGTGTTTCATATTTATCTGAACTGATGTATGCGTTGCGTGTTTATGTTCGAAAGCTTCTTTTTTATATGGAAAATAAAATTTTACAGTGAAAGGCAAGAGAAAGCCTACAAAACGTTATCTTACACATGATAGAGATAAATTTCTTCAGAATGGAACACGGTTAGATCTTAGTGTGCATACAAAAAGTTCCTGTGTTTGGAAGAAAAAACAGGGGTAGGCAAATTGTTTTCCCATCGATATTATATCCACCCTCTCGCCCTTTGGTGACCCAACAGCAACCATAAAAACAGAGAGAGAGAGAGAGAGAGAGAGAGAGAGAGAGAGAGAGAGAGAGAGAGAGAGAGAGAGAGAGAGAGAGAGAGAGAGAGAGAGAGAGAGAGAATTTTTTTTGATAATTGATAATTTTATTGGTCTCAATAAGTTACGTATGAATAGTTTACACAATATAAAATTACACTGAGAAGTATAAGCCCGATGAGCAGGTGCTCTAATACGGGCCAATAATTAATATATAAGGATTTTGCTATCACATCATGCAAGGCATGCATAACTAAGAATTAGAAAATAGAACATCACAAAAACATTTATATGTTAAGAAAATATGACAAAAAACAAACAAACAAAAAAACCCAATAGTAAGATCTGAGTACAACAGGTTAAATGCTGTTAACAATACACAAAAAAAAAAAAAAAAAAAAAATTGCATACATATTTCATCAGGTACTTATCTACGCAACTAAGTACTGTAACCTCACAATAGTATTCAAGCATCTTATACATTCGAATAATTGTTTAACAACTGTTGCTTAAGCTTTGATTTAAATAAATGCTTTGATGGAACAAGTTTTGTGGTGTCAGGTAGCTGGTTCCACTGTCTGGCTCCTCGAAACAGAATACTTTGTTGGGCATGCGATGTCCTGTACAGGGGAAGTCGGAGCTCCTGTGGTCTTCTCGTGTCAGTGTTATGAATTATAACTTGGAATCCTATGTCAATAGGACATGTGTTTATGGCATTATAAAGAAAAATACTACTTTGCAACATTACGATATCTGGCAACTTAAGAAGACTATGATCTCTAAAATACGGATTTGTGTGGTCATATCGATGGCAGTTAAATATTGCACGTATAAATTTTTTCTGTGTGGTAAATAAGCTTTGTATATATGTTTGATAGGCTCCGCCCCAAATGGATGCCATTTGAGAGAGAGGAGAGAGAGAGAGAGAGAGAGAGAGAGAGAGAGAGAGAGGAGAGAGAGGAGAGAGAGAGAGAGAGAGAGAGAGAGAGAGAAGAGAGAGAGAGAGAGAGAGAGAGAGAGAGAGAGAGAGAGAGAGAGAGAGAGAGAGAGAGAGAGAGAGAGATTTAATGCCAAAAAAGGTGAATGTGCCAGACATCAGAGGTCATATGGCATATATCTGAGAGAGAGAGAGAGAGAGAGAGAGAGAGAGAGAGAGAGAGAGAGAGAGAGAGAGAGAGAGAGAGAGAGAGAGAGAGAGAGAGAGAGAGAGAGAGAGAGAGAGAGAGAGAGAGAGAGAGAGAGAGAGAGAGAGAGAGAGAGAGGCGTAACGAGAATGCAAGAATTCATGGTAGCCTTTCTTCAGTATCGAACTTCTTGGTTGATGATTAGCTATACGAACGTTTATGAATGTATATATAAAATGGGTGACATAAAAAAATACAGATACTCGTTCTTTTTGTATTAATTAAAAGTGACTACCAAGGCAAGTGATCCCAACCCTCTGCTGGCGTACCTTTTAGTCGTGTCTATTGCATATTTTCATGTTTTTCATGCGTACAACTTGTGTGACATTTTCATTATGTCGTCCTCAGGCCTACAGATGGAGGCGCTGGAGGAGGAAGAGAGGGAGGAGGCCGTGAAGCCGTTGGTTCCAGAATATGGAGACGTGCTTGATCTGCTCAAAACCCTCCCTGACGCATTACCCATCCCAGCCCAGACAACCACGTGTTCACCTCAAGACAAAACTCCGGTTCCTGCACGCTCGGTTGTCAGTCGTGAAGGCGCGGAAGGCGACGGAATGGCCGGGAGGAGGGTGGCGGGAGGTTGCCTTCAGGTACTAGATGTAGGAAAGCGTCTGTGCAGTACTCTACAGTGTGTTGATGCCACTGATAGGTCATGGATACATTATGTTGTGGCGGCGATGACTACACTGTTAATGTTGTATGACTCCCTTTCCAGTGCCATGAGGTTTTTAGGAATTAAGTCAAAATAAAAATATTTTATCATTTTATATCACAATTGATCAATGAAAGAATATGAAAAACCACAGTGAGCATAAAATTGAATAAGAAATATTTTGTACATTTGTATGATGTTTATAGCAATAAAGTATACAGGAAGATATAAATGATTAACCTCATGGGAAACTAACGATGTGCCCTTTGCAGTACAAAAACAAAAGAAGTACGTACTGATTGGGCGTGTTCTATATGCCACTATGCCAGGTGCTTCTTTGTCTTGGAAAGGATAAGCTGTGTTTCCATAAATACTGCATAATAAGCGAATGTGAACATTATCATTAACATGAAAATTCAATTGGAAAAAGGGCTAAGACTAATTAATTCAGTGTTATGTTACATAAAAGAAGCGTGCACAATTCATTTAACTTTTTTGGGAACAAATGTACATATCAAATAAAATACCATACTATTTATATTATCTAGGAATTGAGCGGAACAGTTCAGATTCAGTATTTATTTAACAGAACAAGGAAATGTTATACCTAAGTATATAACCGATGGGTGTATTAATAGCTAGTTGGTCACACTGGAGAAAGAAACTCTGGCTCCAGTGGTAGGGTTAATTTTTAATTGAAAATATCAACATATATATATATAAAAAACTGATTTGAACAATAAATAGTACAATGGTTTTTAGGTCAGCGCGCTAATGCAGTGCGCGCTGAGTAAGGGGGAATGTTGAGATGGTGAGTTACATGTTGGTTAATTATAGTTACATTAGAAAACATAAAATAAAGGGTTATGAAAAAGTATATATGAATACTGAACATTAATAAAAACAAGTTATATTAGTGTGGGCTAAAACCACACGTTTTCTCTTGTAAAGCTGGTGTAAGAGAGAATGAAGTTTATAGGAGGGACTGCTGCAAACTCCCCTCCTAGCGGTGTGTAGGAGGGAAGCCGCTACAATACTCCCCTCCTAGTGACGAGGGAGGAGGAAAGAAATTTTGGTTGGTGGAGCGGTGCTGCTGGTGTTACTGTTGCCAATTTGATGTGGTTGACGTGGAGGGCTGTGGTGACCAGTTGCTGGCGTGGCAGTGTTGCCGCCATGGTGGTGCAGCGCTGTGTGCGGCGTGCGATTCCGCCGGCTTGCCGGTTGCCCCTGCAGGGTGCCGCGGCTGTGTGCGGCGTGGAGTATTGCCGCCATGGCAGGGTTGCAGGCGTGGCGGTGTTGCCGCCATGACAGTGGTGCCGCCGGCTGTGTGCGGGCGTGGCAGTATTGCCGCCATGGCAGTGTTGCCGTCGGCTGTGTTGCGGGCGTGGCAGTGTTACCGCCATGGCAGTGGTGCCGCCGGCTGTGTGCGGGCGTGGCAGTGTTGCCGCCATGGCAGTGTTGACGCCGGCTGTGTTGCGGGCGTGGCAGTGTTCCGCCATGGCAGTGTTGCCGCCGGCTGTTGCGGGCGTGGCAGTGTTGCGGCCATGGCAGTGTTGCCGCCTGATAGTGTTGGCGCCTGGTAGTGTTGCCGCCTGGTAGTGTTGCCGCCTGGTAGTGTTGCCGCCTGGTAGTGTTGCAGCCTGGTGATGAGTAATCAATCTCCAGGGCGGTGAGTAATCCACAGGGCGATGAGTAATTCACAGGGCGATGAGTAATCCACAGGGCGGTGAGTAATCCACAGGGCGATGAGTAATCCACAGGGCGGTGAGTAATCCAGAGGGCGGTGAGTAATCCACAGGGCGGTGAGTAGCGACCGTGGAGTAAGTTACTCTAACACCGCGGGGCCGAGGGGTAGGGTTTTGACTGAAGACTCGGGAAACCACGCTGAGGGAGCAAGGGCCGCGCTGAATGCGTGTGAGGCCATGCTGAGGACGCAGGAAGGCATCAGAGGTTGCAGAGGCCGCGCAGAATGCGCATGAGGCCGCTGAGGACGCAGTAAGGCGTCAAGAGGGAGTAGAAGCCGCGCAGAGTGCGCATCAGGCCGGTGAAGACGCAGTAAGGCGTCTGAGGGGGGCAGGGGCCGCGCTGAACGCGCATAAGGCCGGGCTGATGACGCAAGAAAGCATCAGAGGGGGGCACAGATGGTGCCAGGGTGGGAGGGGATAACCTTTAAGGTGGCAGATACACATGAGTGTAGTTCTCCTGACCTATAGCTCAGCGAAGCGAACCCCATAATGGAGGCTAAGCTTTTTGCCATAGGAGTGTTAGGACGGATGTGTCTTAAGACGCAGGTCCCTCCACTGAGAGAATTGTGCTCTTATATAGCACATGTTATAGCCACCTATAGACCATAGCTACACTCCGGGGGTCACCAATTATAACCGTGACGGGTGTGATGATAGCTAGTTGGTCACACTGGAGAGAGAAACTCTTGACTCCAGTGGTAAGGTTAATATTGATTGAAATTATCAACATATATATATAAAAAACAGATTTGAACAATAAATAGTACAATGGTTTTTAGGTCAGCGCGCTAATGCAGTGCGCGCTGAGTAAGGGGGAATGTTGAGATGGTGAGTTACATGTTGGTTAATTATAGTTACATTAGAAAACATAAAATAAAGGGTTATGAAAAAGTATATACGAATACTGAACATTAATAAAAACAAGTTATATTAGTGTGGGCTAAAACCACACGTTTTCTCTTGTAAAGCTGGTGTAAGAGAGAATGAAGTTTATAGGAGGGACTGCTGCAAACTCCCCTCCTTGCGGTGTGTAGGAGGGAAGCCGCTACAAGTATGCTAGGATGAAAATTGACCCACCTCGTTACACAAAAATGATGATAAAATATGAGCTTTTTTCCTGACTTTGTGCCATGCAAACTTCTTCCTCGAAAATTATTCTTTAGTAAAATAAGAAAAATTTGCAACTTGGGTCCAGTTTTATTACTCATATCCTGTGCTGCAAGGAGTTGACAGTAAAGAAAAAAATAAGCACGGGGGCCCACGTAGCCCCCCACCCAAGTGACTCCCCACTGTCCATGGCTGCCGTACTCTGTATAATGCTCTAATACCCACCTCTGATCTTAGAATATGCCCTTATAGCTACCCTTCTATGTGGCATCAGAGTGGCCCCTGAGCTCCACTTGTCTAGTGCCCCCCCAGGTGCCCCCTCCCCTCCCCATTGATAAATACCTAACTACGCCACTGCTTATAAAGCAATCCAGTCCTTTGACAACCCACAAACTACGTCGCAAAAAAAAAAAAAAAAAAAAAATTATATCCTACCCATAACCCTCTGCGACGGTGTTAACGAGTTCGAAGCACTAAGGAACCCTATCAATAAAAAACTTTAAAAAAACACTATATGACGATACCAACACTATTACTAACTCACATTTACTAACATTAACTTAGATAACGTTAAAGGTCAAGAATTACTGGTCAAAAATCAACATATAAAGGCGTGGGAAGGAAATAAGAGAAAGGTTTAGTGTTTCGAAGCAGTGTTGAGTTCCTTGAGTAATCCGATACAAGCGACAGTAGAGAGCGAGCCGGCGAGGGGGCAGGACACGTGTGCAGGCAACTGGGAGGAGGAAGAGGATGAGTTTTGGCCAAACTACTCCTTATTTTGTTGCTTTTCTTCATATATCTGCAGCGCAAGTAAGTAGAGAGAGAAAGGGAGGGAGTGGAATAGAGAGTCACAGGAATGAGCGGCGGATCTAGGGAGTGGCCACGGCCACCCCTGAAATCTCATTCGCCACCCCAGATATGAGTCAGAGATTAATTAATATTCAACCAATTATGTTTAATGGCTATGCCATGGCCACCCCACACTAGATCTGTGTCCAACCTTGGCCACCTCAGTCAAAATTTCCTGGCGGTGCCACTGTGAGTAGAAGAGGGAGGGAGAGTTTACGTGTGTTTTGAGGTTGTTTAGTCCCTGCAAAGTAATAGTTGTCGCCTCGTTATCTTTCTACCTTATGTATCGTCAGATCAGCTATATAGCCAGTGA
>JACEEZ010005518.1:135000-196144 GCA_016584305.1 Chionoecetes opilio | reverse complement strand
TAAATGGAGCCATGGGGAAGCTGGAGGAAAGACAGAAGAAATTGTTAGAGTTATTTGCTAGATGAGAAGTCTGGAGGAATTTGATTCAGAAATTTTGACATTTCTATGAATGAAGAATTTTTGGTAGTTAAGTAAAGATTTGGCATGATTACGGGCAGAAATATAAAGGCTTGAGTTGCAGGAGAGGGGATGCTTACTGTACCGTTTGTGAGCCACCTTTATCTCGGACAGATGAGACAAACAATTAACCAAGGTTGACGGGCTTTAGGATTAGAGAAAGTGTGTGGATGTACGCCTCCATGCTAGAGACTATGACCTTAGTTTGCGCTCTGCACAAAGAGATGGGTCTTTGACATGAAAGCAGTAATCATTCCATGGAAAATCAGAGTATTACTGCCTTAAGTCTTCCCACTTAGCTGAGTTGAAGTGCCAGAAGCACCTCCGCTTAGATGGGTCTCGAGGCGGCACCGGAGCGATAGGACAGGTTACAGAAATAAGATTGGGGATCGGAGGAACCCAACGGAGAGAATAGTTTCACAGAGTAAACAGAAGGATTAGTAGTTAGGAAAAGATCAAGAATGTTGGGCGTGTCTCCAAGGCGGTCAGGAATACGGGTAGGGTGCTGCACCAGCTGCTTAGGTTTTGGAGGATAGAAAAGTTGTAGGCTTGTTCACCAGGTTGGTCATTAAAGAAGATGATAGCCAAAGCTGGTGGTGAACATTGAAGTCCCCAAGAATGGAAATTTCTGCTAAGGAAAAATTAGATGAGATGTGCTCCACTTTTGATGTTAAATAATCGAAGAATTTTACATAGTCAGAGGAGTTAGGTGAAGATATACAGCACAGATAAATTTAGTAAGTGAGTGACATTGAAGTCGAAGCCAGATGGTAGAAAATTCGGAAGATTCAAGGCCGTGGGCGCGAGAGCAAGTGATGTCATTGCGCACATATACGCAACAGCCAGCTTTGGATTGAAATGAAATAGAGACAGTAAGAGGAGACAGAAAAAGGTCGGCTGTCAGTGCACACAGACAACTGGGTTTCGGGGAGGAAAAGAAGATGAGGTTTAGAGGAGGAGAGATGATGTTCAACAGAGAGAAAGTTAGATCTAAGGCCGCGAATGCTGCAGAAGTTTAAGGAGAGAAGGCTAGAAGAAGTATCAAGACACCTCGAGTCGTCACCATTGAATCGGTCCGACCTGGGGATATTTATGGTCCCCTCCCCAGTAAGGGACTCCGAGGCAGGGTGTGTGAACGCCATTTTGAAATTTTGAGTGAAGATAGTGTAGGGATGTAAGTGCATGTAGTGTAATGTGAGTAGTAAGATGAATTGTCTTTAGAGTGCAGGCTGCAGCAACTCTCTTGTGTATCTGAGACACTAAGGGATATGGAAAGAGAGGACACGGGAGATTTCAATGATAAGTCTGCAGCACCCCCTAAAACTCCCGTAAGTACCTCCCCGGGAGTATTTCACCATGGCGGCAGGTGTCTTGCTGCCTACTCCTTACATTTGATTCTTTTCCATGAAAATGTACATGTTGTTTAAATTAGCTAGCACCTCATTTAAAATTAATGTTAGGGCTATTAACATACAAGGCAAGATCATCTACATGCTTTTCAAGTTTAGCAATTCTCATGCAGTTTAAATGTATAGCTGTATTGTTTGCTGATGCTATGGAAGCTAATTGAGTAACCCTCTTCGTAATTCATCCACATCCTCATTCATAGCGGTTCCAAATAACATGCGCGACAGTTGACCTAAAACCGTTAATGAATCCCCGTTTAGTGCGATGTGAAGCATCAAGGCCGTGGTAATTGTCTAGGGCAAGATTGATGGTATCATTGAGGTAAGTCCAGTCGTGCATGTAAGAGGAAGATTTCGGGTCGTATTATTATTCATGGTCACATGATCCAGGAAGACAGACATCCTACGAGTTTGCTTCGGGGGTTCCTGTTCCAATCGGATTAGTGACCTCCCTCAACCTGCTCAGTATCTTCAGAAGAGCAGTATGGGGGTACTTAACCCACAACACATCCTCCACCAGGGAGACTCGACCCAAATGGGCAGTAAGAGCTCCTGGCTTGAGGTGGGAAGGGTCCAGAGCCAGAATAGAGCTCAGGGTGAAAAGTGGGCCTCACATCGAGTGGGCCTCACAGAGCGATCACCAAACACTTCACATCCTCCTTGGTATGTGGAAACAAAATTGTTCATCAGTACATAATTTTTTTTTTGATATACTCACATTGTATAAGAAAATACATAATAATGTAGTACTACTAAGAATATAATATGAAAATGTAAAATTAGTAATAAGATACTAATAAGATAATACTAATAATACTGTAATACTAACATAATGCTAATAATAATTGAGTATTACAAAGCATACAATACTAATAATAGAGTATTAAACATGATACTAATAATAAGAGAACATTAAACATAATACTAATAATAAGAACATGTAAGAGACAAAAAAATTAAGGTATGTTGACATAAGTAGTGGGCCTGTTCTGTGCAGGAGAGGGCACTTTGACTCTCTTTAGCCTATCTACATGTACAACTTCGGTAGTTTTATGATTTTTTATCAAGAAGTATGTATTTTTTTTCCAGTAATTATTGGGGGATAAAAAAGGCCCTGAAAATTTAGAAAACAACTTATTTTTTTCGTTCAGGAGAACATTTCATAAAAAAATCCCCTAGGGAAAATTTAATAGAAAAAAGGGTTGATTTTGCGGGTCTACGCATCATCTCTGACGGGGAAAGCCTTAAGTCCCCCGAACTGATCTGTGAATGGTTGAAAAAGATCTAAGTTAAAATTTTAGCATAATCTTTCCAAATGAGTAGACGGGAAAAAGGGAAATTTTGCAAAACCCAGGGCAAAAGGGTTTAACCCCCTTGTCGCTACCATACAAAAAAAAAATGGGAGTTTTCCCGTAGGGGGGAAGGGTTGGGGGGGAGCCTTATCGAGCAGCTACAGGTGGTAACCAGTTTTCCCCAAGAGTCATGAAACTCGCCAGCAAAATGGCGAAGGAAAATCGGGAAAATTTTCTTATTTGTCCTTTAAACTAGCCCGCTGCAGGGTGATAAAACATTTAATGAAATTTTGTTTAAATTTCATAACTCCCTCAAAAAAGGGGTTGGTTTTTGAAGGATTTGTTTGCAAATTCAAGCCCCATGATTGAAATGGGGCCTCGAGGTTTGTAAGGGTAAAATTTAAATTTTTCCCAAAATAGAGAAATGAAAACATTAAGAGAATTTTTAGGAAAGGGGGAATAAAACCCACAACACGTGTGAAGGGGTTTTACAATACAAGAACATATGGTGACCTTGAGGGAAACTTCGAGAAAGTTTGCAACAAGCCCGTTTGCCACAGTGTAAAAGGAAGAATCAGGTAAAGGGTATTCAAGGATAAGAGCATTTTTCCTTTAAAACCCGGGGTTTTAGCCACAAAAAATACATTTGAAACATTTTTTTCTGCATCAATGGCTTTGGTTTGGGCCCAAAAAATTTACGACGAGCAGCGGAAAAGGGTTTTTCGGCTCGCCCCTGGAGGTTTTGGCTTGAGGCATGCGGAATGAGTTTAAAGCAGTTTCCACTGACGGGTGGGGAAAAAATTTAGTTTGATAACAGGTTCTGCCCTTTAGAAAATTACGAAAAAGGGAACCCTCATCAACTATTGAAAACTTTTTAAAAGGGGAAACTGGAAATTTTAGGCAATAAAGTTTCCCTTCCAAGGAAATTCTTTTTGGCCAAAAATCACTTTTGACCAAAAATCTTAAAGGGAAAAAATTTGGGGGATAAAGTTTGAAGGGGAGAGAAATTTTTAAAAATTTTTTTAAAACCCCGGGAAAATTTTAATGGTTTCTGAAAGTGATCCGGGCCCAACCCGGGGATTTTTTCCCAAAAAGGTAAATATTTGCAAAAAGGAAAGGGTCCAAATTTTTTTAAAAGTTAAACCAACTGGGCAAGGGCCTTTTTGGGGTTTTTTTTTTTAAAAAAAGGAATTAACCCCGCAAGGTTTGGGACGGGGGGGGTAAAGGGTTAATGGGGCCCCGAATTTTTTTCCAAAAGGGGGGTTTTTTCCCTTTACGGGGAAGGCGGTGAGTTACTGAGTCCCGTGACTCTAAATCAGTAAGCACTCTACTGGCATATCCCCAAAAAACCCAGGGGCTTTTCCCCTTTAAAAAACTGATTGCTTTAAAAAAACCTGCCCCAATGCCAAGGGGGACAAAGGGCATCTGTCAAAAAAAGTAAAAAGGCAATTGGTTTAGCAAAAAATGTAAGAATTGGCGCATGAGAAGCGATTTTTTTTAAAGTATCAAAACTTTGTTGTTGGGGCCCTTTCCCAAGTGAAAAAAATCCCCTTTTCAAAAGTTTTGTGTCAGAGGGGCTAGCGCCTAGGGAAGGGATGTTTCCCTTTCAAAAAGCACGATAGTAACCCGACAACCCCAAGGGAAAGGGCCCACCTTTTTCGGTTTTTAGTAGGGGGGGGGAAATTATTTACAGCTTTAATTTTTTCAATCCCAACGGGGGAAGGGGATTCCAAATTCCCCACCCCCTTTTTCCCCCAGCCCGGGCCCAAAAAGGGAAAAGCGTGCTTGAGAAAAAAATGCATTTGCGGGACGTTAAGTTTTAAAAGGCCCAAAACCTCATAAGTTGCTGAAAAAACCCAAAGGGGAATTTTTTAAATTTAAAAAGGAAAAAATCCTGGGGAAAAAATTATGAGGTCGTTTCCCTGGGGAGAAAAAACAAACCAATCACTTTTAAATGCCCTGGGGAAACAAAATTATTTTTTTTTCCTTTGACGTTGGTAAAGTAAGAAAGGGGGAATTTCCCCAAAAAAACCCAAAATAGTGGGGCAGCTTTGGTTTGTGGAAAGGGGGACATGCCGGATAAAAAAACCCAAAAAATTTTTTTACGCAAACTTTAGGGGGCCCAGCTATGTTCTATTAAAACCCGGCCCCCAAGGGTGAGGAACCCCTTTTAATTTTAAATTTTCAGATATTGTGGGAAATTTTTTCTTTTAAAAAAAAAAAAATTTTGGGGAATTTTTTTTTTTTTTGTTTTTGGGGAAAAAAAGTTTTTTTTTTGCCCGAAAGAGAAATTTTATCTTTTTCCCTTTATTTTGGGGTAATTGTTTTTTAAAAACGAAAAATTCAGAAGTATTTTTAAAAAAATATTGGAAAAATTTGGTGGGGTTTGGGTGCATTTCCCCAAACATCTAAAAATTTAAATTTAGAACCGGCCCCCAAACGATCCCAAAAACCCCAAAACAGCCAAAAGGGGGAAAAATTTGATTTTTTTATTTAATTAGAATTCAAATTTTAAATTTAAAAACTGTATATGTTGTAATCAATATGGTATATGTTGCAATTTTCCTTATATTGTTTTTTCCTTTTGTTGCAGGTTTTAAAAGCAAAATTCAGGGGATGGAATGGAACAGTGCATAATTTTCCAACCCAAAAAATACACCTGAATCCCCGCCTTTCCCCTTTTGGGAAGCCCCGTTGGGGCAGACCCCATCAGCACCGGGCCGGCCCCTATTGGCAGTTTCCCTTCCTAAAAAAAAGTTTGGGGTCACTTCAGAGAACCCGAAATCGTTTTCCGGAGCCGCTGCATTTTGGCCCCGTGAATTTTACTGGGGGATGCCTCATTTAGTGTGTCACAGTGGCCCCCAAATCCTGTCATTTACAGCCAAAATTTAAACAGAGTGGAAAGAGCAAGAAAGAGGGATTTGAGATTTTTACCCCGAAAAATTTGGCCCCTAGGGGGGCAGGCCCGGGGGCCTCGGGAATCGTTCCCAAAAAGAACCCTCTGATATTTTTCACTAAGGAAAGGGCGGACTCATGCAAAGAAATTTTGAACTCAGGCGCAGATGATAACTTTAGGTTTTATGGGCCCCGCCCACTGCAAGAGGAAAAGAGTTTAAAGGACAGGATTTAAGGGACGGTGACCTTATTGCACTGGGAAACCAAAAAACATTGGTTGCCTCGTTTGGGGGCCTTTGGAATCGCCCCTGGGGCCCCTAGTGAGGCAAAGAGAAAAATTCCAAGGATGAACTGCGAATGTAAGGGAAGGGTTTAAAGCAAGAGCTTTTTAGGAAAAAACCCCCACCAAAAAATTGAAAACGAGATAGAAGAAGGTTTCATTTTGCTTCAAGTTGGCCTCAAAGGAGGAAACCCCTACGTGACCGCCTCGGGGAAGGGCTTTGGGTAAATTTTAGTTTAAATCAACAAGGGGGCCGTTTTTAAGGGAAACAAGTTTTTTAATCACTTCCCCCAAAGGCCCCAAAAGAGCAAAAGGGCGGGGAAAAAAGTGATACTGTATTTTAAAAAGGAAGCAGGGGGAAGCTGAAGCAAGCGTTCAAAAAATGGACTTTAGGGAGATGCTCTGATTTTGGCCCAAAGCTTTCCAGGATTGTACGAAAAGAAAACTTAGCTCAAAGCGGGTTCAACTTTGATGGGCCTTTCCCCCGTGACTGCCCAAAAGAAGACGTCCCGACCCCCAAATCAAAAACCTGATAAACCATGTGATGAAAGGGGTGATTGAAAGGAAACCCGGACCCCAGTGGATTTACCCGGCCTGGGGTTTAACGTTTACAGGTCATCCTTTTCAACTGCAAAAAGACCCGGGAAACGTGCCCCAGGAGGGGCCCCAAGGGGGCACACAAAGGGGCCCCCAAATTGGGGAGACACGTCATTCATTAAGGACTGGGGAACCCCCCCTTTCCCCTGTACACCCCCCAAAAGTGCACACACAGACAAGGCCAAAAAATGGTTTACAAAGATGATGAACGGGGCATTCCCGTGTCAGTTTTTGACAGGGTCCCGCCCAAAGGGGGAAAAGAAACCCCCCACTGCCGTCTGTTGGGAAAAATGAAATGGGAAAAGGGGTTGTGATGTCCCGTCCAGCTCCGCCAAGGTTCTTTACCGTGGGAAACCTTTGACCCAAACCTTGGGTTACAAAAAACCCCCAAACCAAACGCCCCAAAAGGGTTTTTCCCTGGAACAGGGTCAGTCTCTTTCCCAATTTGCCCCAAAAAGATCGAAAGGGGCAGATCCAAGGGGGAAAAGCATTTATGTCAGGAGGGGCCCAAAGGCCCCCCCAAACTGCCCACACTGCTTTACAAAAAGTTAAAACTGGGCAATTCCCAAGGCGTCGGTGGCTGTTTCCCAAAAACAAAACCCCTTTACATCAAAGGTGTACAGGCTACCTGAAGGGAAGGACATCGGAAAAAATAAAAGAAATGGGGGAAACGCCCCGGGCAGCTTTGGACAAAGAAGATGTTTATAAAAGGGGGATTGTTATAGGGGGGTCCCCCTTTCCCTGCCCCCGTTGCAAAACACCAGGTCCCTTTGGGGGTCCCAAAAAAGTGGAAGGGTGCCATCACCCCAACTTTTGGCCCCCCTTCAATGAGAAGGGAAAACACACCTGCAAGATCAGGGGATGGAATGGGGTGGGCATCCGCCGGGGAATTTCACCGTTCCTGAACCCCGGGGCAGATTCCAATAATAGCAATGGATGCTCCCTGTTTGCGGGTTGGCCAAATTCATTCAAATGGGGACTGCCCCCCCACACGGTGAATAAAACCCGAAAGTTGCATGTTTGGCGGGACTCCACCTGGGGGATGGGGGGGGGTGGAAAGGGGCCCCTTGGGACTAAACCCAGGACGGATCGGTTTGGGCGACAGAAAAAAACCCGGCAGGCATAGCTCTGCGGCAAGCTGGCCCCTTTTGGAAGGGGATCACCCCCTGACGAGAACAAGGGGGATGCCCAAAAAAAATCAGCGCTCGGCAATCTCCAAGCCCCGCCAAAATGATTCCTACATGAAGGGGGGTGCTGGTGAGCAACTGAAGAATTTGGGCAGAAGAGGACGGAAAAAACCCATGGGTTTAGGGAAGGTCCAACCTTTCCCGTATGGGACAATATCCGAGGGGTTAGTCCGGGGTCACCCCTTTGTTTTGGCTCAAGAGAAGAGGGCTTCCTTCCCTGTATGTCGAGTCTATGGGAAAGGGCCTTTCACCATGGTTTTTTCGCACTTGACCCCCATTAAATTTTGCCCGTGGGTCCCGATCCCACCCCCTTCCCGCCCTGGGAGAGCCCCCCCTCCAAACAAGAAGAGGAGTTTTAAATTTTTTTTTTTAGGGGGGGCAACCCGGGTGTTCAGAAGCAGCCAGGGGGGGGTTTTCCAGCATTCCCAAACGACAAAGGGCCCATGAACAGAATAAGGAAATTGGTTTAAGGGCCCCGGAGGAAACAGTCGGCCCCCGGACTGAAAAAACCCCCCAAAAAGCCTTCAAGAAGTGGATGATCCCCCGGACCCCGAGCAGGGCCCCATTCTCACTGAGTTTGGGGGAGGTTTCCCCGGGATCTAGAAGAAGAAAGCCAGGGACCACGAAAAGGTCTGTTCCCGCGGGAGAAGACATTTCAGAAGCAAAAAAACTGGGGGGCCTTTTTCAAGTTTTTCAAAAGAGATGGGGCAAACCCCCTTCCTAGAGGAAGGAAAAACGAGCGATTGCACCCAAAACGCGGCGTGGTTTATTTTAGGAAAACTGTGGCCCCCAAAACGTGCAAAAACCCTAGAAAAAGTGGGACAGGCTCCCGTACGAAGGCAAAAACGAGGCTAAAATCCCCTGAAAAAGGAGGGGAGTCCAAACCCTGAGCTTGGGAAGGGAAAACATTGCCCCCCTTTTAGATCATAAACCAAGGGGGAAAAGGAAGGGAGTCAAAATGGTGTTTCCCGGGTTTAAAAGAGAAAGGGTCCCTCTTTTTTCGTCCCGTACATAGTGCTCAGAAAAAGGGGGGTTTCAAAGGGAAACCCCTTTCCCAAAATGGGAAAAACATTTCCCCACCCCCCTTCTTATCTGAAAGAGGAAAACCCGGCGCCAAAAAGGAAAAAAAGTCAGCCTCATTGGATCCTTTTGGAAGAAAACAAAAAACTTCAGAAGGGAACCCCCCCCCGTTTCTGGTTTCAAGAATACTCGGGGGGTGCCGCTGTGGTGTATCTGCTTCCCCCTTACTAATGGGTTTCCACATTCCCGGGCTACGCAATGAGGGCTTTATCCCCCCCCATCCTGAAGTTCTTGAAACCTGCAGAAGGGGGTCGATGGGTCTGGGACAAACTACATTGCCAGCAGTATCAAGGAGTCAAAATAGAGAGAAAAGGGGGGGAAAAGGGGTAAGAAGAAAGGTTTGGTGGTCCAACCGGGAAAGGGGCCCCGCAACGGGGGCCCCCACTTCCCCCCGGGATTCCCACAAAAAAGGAGGAGCTTTTCCCGTTCCTTTTAGAAAAAAAGTCGGCCCCCCAGTGACTGGCCAGACGGAAAGGGGGGTCTCAAAAACATCCCGGCACCCAAAAGTTTAAACAGCAGAGGTTCAGACCAAATCCAGGGCCCCGATTGGGCCACGAAGAGGCCCATACAAGGGGGTTTTGGGTTTACCTGAAAGATGCGCTGGGACAAGGGGATGCCCAACTGTTTTTGGTTTCGCACTGTCGGGCACAGACGTCGTTGCCAAAAAATAGGAAAAAAATTTCCAGTCCCTTTTCCCCAACCAAGCCAGCAAAGATGGCAGGCCCTCTGGGGAGCATTTGGAACTGGAAAAAAAATTATGGGAACTGGATTTTCAATTTCCATATGCCATGGGTCTGGGAAAAGATAGGCAACGGGGCCTTTCCTTTTGTTCCACAAATTTCACGGGGCTGCGACACAAAAATTTCCCCCTTTCTTCGGAAACAAGGAAAAAAATCAGCATGGGGGGTTGGAATGCCTACGTGGAGGTGACGGAGGCCTTCAAAACTTTAAAGAATCACCCCCTTTCATGACTTTTGACAAAGGGAAAAACAAGCAATTTCCCGTTGCTTCCCCCCCCCGAGCGCCCCTTAAACCCTGATCATCTACAATAAAAAAGAGCCCCAAATTGGACTCGTGAACGAGGCACGAAAGGGGGCCCCTAAGGGAAGGGAAAAGGCCAATGGAAAAAATTCCCCCCAAAGCAAAAAAGCCCTTTTGCCCGCACACCTGCGCGCAGCTCCCCAAACTGGAATCCGGGCAACCAAGTGATCAATGTGGCCCGAAGCCTCCAACCCCCGAGGGGTTTGGATGGAAATCTAGAGAGTGCCCAAGAAGACCTGGCGTCCTGTGTGGTTTCCCAAAAAGCCTGTAGCATCTTTTAGGCCTGCAGGCGAACGGTCAAGTGTGGGTGCAAAAAACGCCCCGTGCGGAGGACGATGTCATGCAAAAAAGGGGCAGTGGAAAATTTCCCCCAAAAATATGAGCTGCCCAAAGGGGAATAGCTTTGCCGAGAAAGTTTAATTTTTCACCATGTTGGGGTGAAATACGCACGGTTTAAAGAGTAAAAACCCCCCTTTTTCTTGTTTTTGTATGTGGTTTAAAGGGCCGGGTCCGAATTTTTTAGACTACGCCCCATTCCCCTAGGTTTAACCCCTACTCGAAAACCCCCGATTACAAAAAAAAAATGATAACGAAAATTGTGTTTTTAATACCGGGTGACCTACGGGTTTAAATTTGAACGTTTAAAAAAAAAATTTAGGGGAAATTTCACCCGAGCACCTAAAATTTTTAAATATTGTTTTTTAAAAACTTTTAATGTTCGATTTTTTAAAAAAAATTTTCACCAAAAGGATCGGAAAAGGGCTATATTTTCCATTTCTGCAAAAAAAAACATTTTTTCCCCAAAAAAATTAAAAAAAAAAAATTCCAAAATTTTTTAAAATTTTTTTTTTTCACCCCAAAAAATGAAAAAAATTTTAAATAAAAGGGTTTGGTTTCCCACCGTTGGGGGCCGGTTTTAGGAATCATAGCGGGGACCCTGAAGGATTGCCGGGGAAAAAAGTTTGGGCTTTTATCCGGCATGCCCCAAACCCTTTTTAAAAATTTGGTTTTAAGCTGCCCTACTAATAGGACAAACTCAACCATCAAATGAGCATTTTTTGTTGAGGAAGGCAAATTATTTTTTGAGATTTTTTTTCTAACGGGATCTGCCCAAAAAAAAGCCTTGAGGTCCAGATAAATCAAAACTGGGGTTAAAATTTTTCCACTTTGACTGTAAAAAAGTTTTCTTCCCAAAACAGGGAGCGGATAATGATCAGTACAGTTTTAAAATTTTTAACTTTCCCGAAGTCAAAAACCCGGGACCGGGAAGTACATAAAATTTTTTTCACCCCAAAAAAACAAGGGTGAGTTTAAAAAGGGGAATAAGACTCCCGTTTTAAATTTCCCCCATCCAACAGTCCCCCTTTTATGCCGGGTTTTCAACAAAATCTTTGGGGTTGAGGCCAAAGATTTAAAATGGTACATAAGGGAAACGGGCCTCAGGGTTTGGGGCACAAATGATGAGTGAAATTTTGTTCTGCATCCTAGGGATTCCCCAGGTAAGGCAAGAGAAGGCCTGTATGTCGCAAGCAAGGCGAGAAGATCAGGCTTAGACTCAGGAAAATCCAACACTTGAACATAAGGTGTTAACTGTTTGACTATGTCTGCCTGGTCCTCCCTAACATTTGTCTGCATAGAGACTGCTGCTAGGACATGTGAAGGATCCATTAAGGTCAGACTATTTTTACTGTCAAAACTACACAGCAAAACATCATTTTTAAGTGTTATAGGGGACCCTGTAACATTTGTGACTACTGCGTCACTTATATGATCCTCACTTACCGGTGAAAGCGTTCCCTCAAGCGCTAAGCGTCGTACGCGGATAGTGTCAGGTAAAGACACTAATGCGGGGTTCACACTTCCCGTATTTGCTACGTCCGTCTTGCCAACGTGACGTCACCGTGACGTCACTTCTTACTTGTGTGACCTTGAAAGACGTGCGTCTGGAGGCAAAAGATTTGGAGCCTCCAATTCTTTTGGCGGGCTGCGTGAGCGGTGGTGCCACAATTTATAGAACATTATACGTAACTAATTTTTGCAATATCAAAATAATGCTGTTTCCAAGGTCTGATTTAAAATATATTTATTATCAGTGATTCTGGAAGACAATATTAGTAATGGAAGACATACATGATGTGAAAATATTGTGTTCCGCTGCTTGAAGGCGGAACAGCGGCAACGCTGCTTGAATATATGATCCACCAACACCACTACCTCTGTGTATTTTAATGCGTTATTTCTTGTGTTCTCTAGTTGAACTAGTTCTAACCCTCTCACGTGCCCCTCTAGTAGCTACTATATACCATCCTTCCTACAGCATCACGCTACGCCACCAACACACTCTACAGGCCGTGTAATAGGTAGTAATCATTAGTGACTTGAAAAATAGCGCCACGGCTGCGATATGTGGAAACAGTTGTGGACCCCGCTATACAGATTCCACTAGTAAACTTTGCAATAGACTGTTGTCAGGGGATTGTAGCGCTATATAGATAGGCCAGGGAGTGAAGGGGGATATAGTGAAGGGAGTAATACGTGTGTCATGGGGTACAAAAGGGAGAAAGTAAGGAAAGCAAGGAGGTTTTATACTGCAATGTTTTCTGATAAGAGCGAGCGGGAGTGATCGACCAATGAGACGAGGTAACGTCATCGTGACGTCACGGTGACGTCACGATAACAAGACGGACGTAGCAAATACGTGAAGTGTGAACCAGGCCTAAGTAACTGCCTACAGGAGCATCTTGTACTCATACTGAAAGTCGAACATAACTTGTGTGGCCAATATATTGATCTCCAATGACAACTGCAGACACCAAACCGTCAGGGAGGACTGAACGTTTCGACTCCCTGCTGCAAGGCAAGTTGGGGCCTAAAGCCCGGTTCCCACCTTCCCGCTTGTACGGCCGCCATACAACAACAATGACGTCACCATCATCACCGCTTGAGTGGTATTTGTGGTAACTGGGCACAGTTGGCAACTCCGCTCGAGCGGACACCGCCGAGCGGGAGAGATGACTTGAATCTAACTTTGTACGGCGGCCGTACAGCGGTACGGCGGTGCGGTAGACTTTGTTGTGACGTCTTTGTTGTTGTACGGCGGCCGTACAAGCGGGAAGGTGGGAACCAGGCTTAAGCTAGCAGAAACGGCTTGCTGGTCATTGTCTGGAAAAATTAGAGGCCTATCAAGCAATGGGGCTGGACTTTTCATTGCGGGGAAGAAGATGTCATTAACTAAAATTGCATGGGGCTTTGGAATTACATCAATGTGATGTGTAGCAAGAAATTTTTGGCCTAAAAGGCCATCACACTGTAGAGCAAAGTGTGGTGTTACTATAAATTGTAAGTTTAAAATTTTGGAGTTAGGGGCAAGGCATAGAGGAAGGGTCACAGTGCCTATCACCTCTAATGTGAAACCTTGGACACTTTCAAGAATGGCTGTAGAAGGTAACAAGGGAAAATTTTATAACTTGTTTAAATTTACATAAGCACACTCACTAAGAATATTACATGAAGCACCTGTGTCCACTCCAAGAGCAATAGGACTGTCTTGAGTGAAACACTTAATTGTTATTAAATAAGAACAAGCAGCAATAATAGAAGGGACAATGAGCTGCTGTGTTTGTGACTTTGTGTCAGAAACTAATCTGGGTTTCTTTGAAACCTGCGCGAATCTTCCCCCACTGATGAGAGTCGTAAGCATTTCCCACTGTTATAGTCTGAGAACCCTTCAGTCTCAGAATTAAAAAGCATTCCTCTGTTGAATGATTTCCACGCTCGTGAATTACACACCACTTTGGAGGAGGGCGAAACTATATACGGGGCTGCTGAGGCCTTGCAGATGGTGCAAAACGAGGTGGCTGAGGCCTAGGAGTCGTACTGTATCTGCTGGACAACCTGCATATTGCTGCCTTTATGAGCAGACTTCATCTCTTTCTTTTTCTGATAGCAATATTTATCGGAATAACTCTGTTTTCCACAATAGTAACACTGCTTTGGTGCACGAGTAGACTGAGAAAAGACTGGGGGTGGAGGAGGTGGTGGAGGTGGAGGTAAAGGTGAAGGAAGTGGAAGCTCTCTGGACACCGGTGCAACTGACTCATTAAGTGGAAATGGAGTTTTAGGCATCTCACGTAGCCTTATAGTAATTTTTGTAGAAAAATCTAGGTTATCACCTGGCTTAAAATCAAGAGATGAAGCGATACGTCGCTCTTGTGGGGTCAAAAGGTGATGTAATACTGAAATTCTGTAATGAGTTTAAATCTTTCCACTGACAATTGAACATTCTCAAACCAGGAGGCAAGATTTAAGGCTTCCATTGCTTCCGAGGCAATATTAGCAGCACGTGCCTGACCTCTCAACCTACCAGCACAACCTAGCTGCGTGGTTAACACCTCAGCATAAGTAAACGACCATTGTAAGGAATTGTTATGCTGAGCCACACCAAAAATGATCAGGAAGTTACGACGGAATACAGCATAGTCATAGTTTGTGACTTTCCATCAAAACCTGAAGCAAACATCATATCACTGGCCAGAGACCAGGTTGCAATTGTGACCGTACAAAAGAAATCTTATGATTTCCAGAGGTGACATTACTATTTTGCATTATATCCTCACATTGTTGGAAACGACAAGGCAAAGTGAGTGTCATCCTCACCTGTGAACCTTCTTATTGATGGGTCCTGACGTAATAATTTTATAGTAGGAACATTTGAAGAAGTCATGTTGGCAGTAGTAGTGGTAGTAGTAGTAGTAGAAGTGGTAGTGGTAGGCTGTGTAGCGACAGTAATAGGTTCAGTAGGAGGTGACATTTGTAGAAAATAAAGTTGACCACCTCTCAAGGTCATAACACCTAAAATTGACAAAAAAATAAAAAAACATACATGGCATTGAATACACACACATTTTTTACTTTGAAAAAGTGTACACAACTCTGTTATACAAACTTTATATAAGATGACATTAAAAAAAGGGTTTTATATGTAAAAAGTTCTTAAGTTAAAAAAAATTTTAATTGAAAAGTTTAAGTAAAAAATTTTTAAAAATGTTAATTTAAAAAAAATTTACTGCACACTTAAAAATGAAAAATGTCTCAATTTACACAAGAAAGAACAGTAAGTTACATAGAAATTACTGGCAAAAAAAATTACACTGGGCCCACTCACAAGTGTTTAAACGACGAAAGGCCCGTTCCCCTTTCACGTTTTTTGCTAGTGCTCTTGTTATCGTGACGTCACCGTAACGCCCACGATGACGTTCCCTCTCTCACCCCCGCTCGCTTTTATCGAAAACATTGCAGTATAAAACCGCCTGGTTTTCCTTTACTTCCCCCCTTTTTTTCCCCCATGACAAAACCTATTCCTCCCTCCACTATATTCCCCTTAACCCCTGCCCTACCCTCTAGCGCTACAACCCCTGACACGGGCTTTTAAAAAGGTTGAAAGTGGATTCTTATAGGGGGGGGCCACAGGTGTTCCCACATATCGCAGTCGGGCGCTATTTTTCAAGTCCCTATAATTACTACCTATGCCCCTGTAAGTGTGTTGGTGGCGTAGCGTGATCTGTAGGAAGGAGGTAATAGTATGTAAGCGAAAAATTTACTTTAAATAGGGGATAAATACCATAAGAAATAAATAGCTAACGGGAATTTTCCTCCAGCCTCATTCCTGATCACGGGTTAGGCTTTTTTTTAAAGCCTGTAATTAGACAGTAGCAAAACGAGTGGAACGGGATTCTTTAGGAAAAATTTTAAAAACAGCTCGACGTTCATTGATTTAAGTCGCTGTGGGGGGGTGATATTCTCCCCCTTGGAAAAGGTATTTATGAAATGTTTTTTTACTAAGATTAACATACTTACGGGTGTTCCTTTTGTTGACCGGACAAATAAGTGTATTCTTAGGGTCCCCAAGTAGGAGCTGTTGGCGGACCGGGGGCCAAGCGCTCACAAATTAGCAGGGGGGGCAACTAAAAACTTTTTCCAGCCAGCCGTTGAGGACAAGGAGAAGAAGGAAATAAAAAAAAGTGGGGGAAACGTTGGAAGTGGGATAGCCCTACGTATACTTATATTAGGTACGATTGAGCTTTCCTGGTATCGTTAAAGTGGTAACTGCGACTGAAGTTATCAGAGATTAAACAAAATTTGGAATGACGATTTTGGCTTTTCATTGCTATCGTTATGGGGTGACAGTGCAACCAAAGTTCCCAAAAGAGAAAACTATATTAGGATAACGACTTGAGCATTTCGCGTGCGATGCTAGGGGGGAAAGGAACTTAATTTTAAAAAACTTGTAAATTATAATTTTTTTTACCAAGTGACAGAAAAGATTTAAAATTTAAATTAAAATTAGAAATATATTCGCTTGTCATTCATTTCCAATCATACTTACATATTTTCTTAAATCTTTTATTTTTGTTCCATTCATATATTTTTCCCATTTAAAATGTGGGGGGTGGAGGGAGTACCAACTGTAGAGTACACCCCAAGGGGGGCCTACATAATTGACAACGGTGTAATGATCTTTTGCCACTACAAAATGGTGACAGGGGTTTGGATCCATTCGATGGTTTTCCGCTTACCCCGACCAACTAACCCTTGTTAGTTAATTTTTTTTTCCCAAAGTGCCTACCAGTGTCTATCCATTATAGAGTAGCTTAGTGGACATACCGATCCCTCAGACTGGGGAGGTGGTGACCCAAACGTAACGTAGAAGTTTACAGAGCCCCGGGAGGCAAGGCTAAAACCCTTCCCTTGTAATGACAGCTCAACGGTTTCGAAAGAATTTGAGTTAGCACCCTTGGTTAGGTATAATGATTTTAAAAGGAAACAGAAAAGGGGGAAAGGGCAATAGGAAAATTTTGGGAAAAGTGTAGAAACATTGCAGGCAATTTTGCCGTGTAGATAAGGATTTGTATGATAAAAAATAGGACCCATAACAGACCATTACGCTAGGGAGTAAAACAGAAAATTAAATGAAAAAATAAGCAGGGCAATAAACAAAAATTTAAAATAAAGAACTAAACGCAGAAAGGGAAAATTAAAGCTTTAACCCCAAAACCCTATGAAAAACCGGTTTTCGTATGGGGGGTCTTTTCGGTAGGACGAGCAGGGGGTTTTTATATATGAGAACTAGAAAATGAATAGGACAAAACTATCAGGCAGGGGCGGCATGCGGGCGTTGGGGGGGGCCGGGTCACCCACCGAAATTTAGGAAAAAAATGCGAAATAAGTTTTTGAGGCTTAAAAACGCCCCCAGCAAGTAAGCAACTTCAGGGGGCTTCGGAGTTTAATACCACCGTGGAAGCCCAAACACAGTTGAAATGGAAAAGTTTTTTTTTAATTTCGGTAAAGAAATTTTTTGGGGGGAGGGAGGATTTAAAGGGTTTTTTTCAAAAAGGGGTTTGGAGGATTTCCTCCAAAAGGAAGAAAAGGTAGCGACTTAAAAAGGAGGGTCCAAAACAATGCGACATTTTAAATGGATAGTCAGCTAGAACAAGAGGGGAAAAGAAGGGAAGAACTCTTGATTATTGTTGAGAAAAAAGGGAGAGGGGGGAACCCAGGAGACCAGTGGGGTCTTTGTTAAAGCCTCGAGTGTGGTGCTAACCCGGGGATTTACAAGGATCGAACAGGGGAAGGTTACTTTTTCCCCTTTCCCGGTAGAAATTTTTTTTCAGAAAATTTGGAGGAGAAAAGAGGATCTTATGCAAGTAGATCCGCAATTACCCTTATTGATAAAAAATGCCCTGGGTCAGCATGATTTTAGATCATGGAACCCTACTTATTGGTTATACATGAGCTAACAGACATAATGTCGACAGAACCTTAATAGTATTTCTAAAGCCCCGTATGACGGGATGGAGACCACAAGATTTTGCAATAACTAAAATGAAAATACGCCATACGGAAGCGAAGTCAAAATACCCAGGAAAAATTCCCCCGTGGATAAAAATCTTTAAAGAAAAACTATTGCGAGGTTGCCAAGCACAGTAAAAAAAATTTAGAACTTTTTATGGATATAAAATCCCTCAAAAAAAAATTCATAGAGAGGGCCGGGAGGGCCATCATTTGGGAAGAAAACTATAGGATACGCGGAAAACCACCCCGCAGTTTTTCAGAAATAACACCCGCTTCCCGATATCCCCCCAAAAAAACAGGCAGTCCAGGGACTGTCAGCTAGCAGTCAAGGTAAAAGAACTGCAACACAGATGGAAGGAATGGGGAGAATTACAATATTTGGGTAGTAGGGTAACGCCCCAAAACACCCTTCGATTGGAGAAAATTTCCCAGACTTTTGCCCTACTGTAAAATAAACAACCACTCAACGCAGACTTTCCAGGAAGCCAAGTACCGCTTTTTTTCGATTGCGGGGAAGTGGGATGTAGGGAGGCATTAAAGTTGTCCTGGGGGGGAAAGGGAAAACTCCAATGACTATTAAACACGATCCCCAATAATCCCCTTAGCCATTAATGATCACGTCGGGAAAGTTTTATTGCACAGGAAGGAATATTCACTTTAAAAATGAGTGCGTTTAATTTCAATTTAAAAATAAGAACCCACATTAACATCCCAGTTTAAAAACCGGGTAAAACGGCAAGATTTGAGAATCTTGGGTCAATAAGAGAAAAAAATACCCTTAGGAATAGATAAAAACAATAGAATGTTATGTTAGCTGTTCCAATCAGTATTTATCCCCCAAAGCCTGATAGGGATAAAACATAATAGGACTAGAAGAAATAACTTAAATTACAAACAAAAGAAAGTCATGGGGCTAACCTAACTTATCCCAAAATTTTTTTAAACCCCCGATACGTACCATCAGAGCGTTAAAGTGAATAGTGGAAGAGGAGGGGGATAAATCAGCTGTATTAAGTAAAACAAGTGTAAACCTAAAACCAAAAGAACTCAATGGTTGAATTGTCAGGGGACGGGTAGAGGGAACCCTCTCTTGGTGGCCCAAAAAAAACAAGTGCAAAATTGACCTGTAGCTCCCAGGTTAAAAAAGAAAAAACATCTTTCTACCAAAAATTAATAAAATAGTGGACACTGAATTTTACGTCTGGTAAAATTTTACAAAATTTTATGGGTACAAACTCAAAAAAATTCAAAAACAGCAGTTAGGGCCAAACACGTTGCCCTCACCCACTAGGATATAACGAAATGTCACCCGATATGATGGTACGGGGGAAATGGTACTCGCCCGGACGAATACGGCAATTCTAGAAAAAGGAATGGAAAAACTTAAGTGAAAGGGGAGGCATCATCTTTTTCGCCTTGAAAAGAGCACCTAAATTTTTATCTTAGTGCAGGGGAACTAGGGACCTAAAACTGAACCCGCTCTATTCGGGGTTAGATCCAAAACCCGTAGAGGAGTTACTATAGGTATCCGGAGAAAGCTAAAAAACTAAAAGCTAAAAAAGTTGAAGAAAAGGAAAAGAAGGACATTGAAATTCCACGCTCGTGTTTTGACCTATAGTACGGTTAAAAAGCCGAATGGGGAAAAAGGGTGTTCTAGACTTAAAAGATAATCACATTTAGCCACTGATATACACCCCCTCCTAATTGGGAAAAGTTAGTAGAATCGGTAGGGGCTATGAATACTATGCCACCCTAGAATAAGATGCGTTTTCAAGTCTGTTAATGAAAATATAAAAATCTAAAAACTTTCAGTGAAGGGTATCCTTATTAGATTCAAAGACTTCCCCTTTTGGGTTAAATTGCAGTGCAGCAGTTTTCTCTCGCAAATTACCCAGATCTTAAATCCTTTTCTGAAAGAAAAATTTTCTTAAAAATTATCTGGATGACTATCCTGATGGGACCCAGTTACGAGAAATTATTGGAAAGGATCGTAAATTATTTGGACATCTGACTAATTTGGAGTCAGATTAAAAATGACCAAATTTTAAAAAAGGACAAAGAAAAATTAATTTTTTCTGGACACTTAGTAAAAAGGAAAGGGTTCCAACCCAACCCACAAAATGGCAGCCGTAGATAAAATGAAACCCCCCAAATAATGTAAGGGAAAACCCAAAAATTTCTGGTATGGGAGGTTTCTATGGGAAATACTGAAGGTTCCTAAAATAGCGGCCTATCACTAATTTGACCAAGAAAGTAACCCCTTCAAATGGTCATAGGAAAGCCAAGCTTTCAGATATTAAAGGATAACTGAAATAGTGCTCCCATCTTAACAAGGCCAACATTAATAACCTTTTGTTGGATACCGATGCTAGCCAACTCCGTAAGGGGATACTATGCAGTATGTAGAGGGGAAAGCCCAAGTAAACCCCTTATTTTTCAAAGAATTAAAACCAGTTGAGACGCGATACTCAGCAAAAAATAGGGGGAAACCTTTGGGAAAAGTTTTTGCTTGCAGACAGTTTCATCATTTTCCTGTGGGGGAAACCCAAAGGGGATCACAGAACGACCCCCAACCTTAGTGTCAGTCCCTTTTAAAACGAACCCAAATCACCCAGGTGAAAAAAAATGGATCCTAAATGAGAGCTATAGGGACGATAGAGTATAAAAACAGGGAAAAGAAAACTGTAGCAGACCAAATTATAGACCTATGAATCATTCGATTAAGTAAAAAGAGGTGGGTTTGGAAAAACTAAAAAGAAGTAAAAAGGAATGCAACGAGAGGACCGTAGATGGGGAATATAGAGTATCTAGAAGGAGGCAAATACCCAGAAACTAAAAACCCCAAAAAACTTTAATCAATTCGTCCCCTAGAAGGTGGAATTTTATATTTTAAATAAAAACGTTCGATAACAGATAACTATTATTGGTTTAACTTGAACTGAAACGAGGGGGTTTTAAAAAAATTCACATAAGGAATCGGGTCATTTGGGCAGAGGGAAAACAAAGTAAAGCAGAAGGCTATTTTTTTTTGGCCCCAAACCTGAAAAAGGGTGTGAGAGAATTTGAGGAACCCGTTTGAATCCAAAAGCAAAAAGGGGAGTCGTGGACTCCAACAACATGGCAAAATACCATCAGTAAGTAACCTCTAAGAGGGTAACATGACATAACAGACGGGAACGGGGCCCACGGATACCGCTATGTATTACCATATAATCATTATAGAGGTTTACTACCTTTTTTAAAAATTTAAAGGGCTGGGGGAAACCCACGAAATATGTAAAATTTTAGGGGGTATGTCTTTATTTGGACACCCATACCTTTTTATTGGAAATGCTAAGGGTTTTCTCCAAAATTCAAAAAGTTGTGTGACCATGTGAGATACAACTAATACACCACGCCTTACCCTCCACAAGGGAATAGTACTCAAAAGGATGCCCCAAAAATGAAAACAATTCTCTCAAACCTTGCAAGGGTTATCCCATAGGTGGCCCAATTTTTCCCTTAAAACTCAAAGGTTTAATAGGCGGGGCATGGCAATGGGGACCCAAAATTTTTTTATGCTTTTTTTTCCCCAACCTCCAAGTTTGTTATGTAAAATTTCCACAAAATTTACTCAGAGGATGAAAACAGTGGCCAAAGAAATACAAAAAAACAAATTTGGAGGAGGTGAAAATGGGGGGAGAAAACTTGTGAAAAAGGAAAAAAGAAGGTTGGAAAAAACGAATTGGCGTGGGTAAAAAAAGGAACGTTTTAGACGGCCCCAATAAAAAATTTTTAGTTAAATGGTTGGGACCATACAATGGTGGAATATTAAAATGGAGGTTCATTTTATAAAAATATTTTACGGGGAAAAAGTACAGCGCGCGGCCGAGCAAATTAAGCGTATGTAGACAAGATGGCTCTGTTGGAACCGCAGAGATATTTGTAGAAAAAGAAATTGAGCAACCCCCCCCCTAGAGGGGAAAACCCGTGAGGAATACTTTAAAAAAGTTGTGACAGGGGATAAGTGTTAACCTCTAGAAGAAAAGATTAACGTTCCCACTTTCTAGTGAAAGAGATTTTTGAGGAAGGGCCCCCAACAGACTTGTATGGTTTAAAAATTTTATTTTTTCTTTAGAGGGTTTCACAGTTTGCACTGAACACTAAACCCCCTAGGTAGTCTAAAACCCCGGGGTGTGCTTTGGGTCTGAGCTTTGCTCGTGGGGGGATAGACGCGGAGTTGTATCCCCACGGAGGTGAAAACCTTATCCCAAAATTGAGGGGGAGGAGTAATCCATCGTGATTTTTCCCTACGCCCCTACGCCTGGTTAGTGGGGTAAAATGGAAAATTGCCATTCCAGACTAGAGGGACGGTCAGTTGCGACTCTATAGGGGTTTTGGCCTTTAAAAAATAAGAAAGGAAGTGAGAAGGGTTTTCATTTCAAGGGAGTGAGCACACTTTAAAATGGGTATTCCCCCCCAAATGGTCAAAACTATCTTTTGGGGGGAAGTGATAAGTTTTTAAAAATAATATTCTCTTTTGATGTAAATCTGTTGAAAATTGGAAAATGCGGATGAAATTTTTTGTAGTGATGAAGATCCCAAAAAAATTTTATGAAATTATGTGGATGTATAGTAATTTTATTTTTTTTTTAGTTAGAATTTCCCTAGGAGGCTTGATGAAGGCGGGGGATAAAGGATTTTTTTTTTGGGGGGGGAAAACTATGTAGCGCGATAAAATTTCATTTAAAAGGGAAGAGTTTAAATAACACTAAGTACAAAACTAACGAGGAATTTTCCCCCCCCTCCCTCTTCCCGAAACCTGGTTGGCTTATATTTTAAACCATGTATTAGACCGTAGCGAAACGGGTGAGAAAGGGGGTTCTAGTTTTGGTAATTTTTTGAAGCAGCTCGACGTTCATTAGTTAAATCGCCTGTGGGAGGGGATTTCTCGCCCCTTTGGGAAAGGTTTTGAAAAGTTTTTAAATAAGATGTAACTGACCCCTTCCCGGGGATTCCTTTGTTGACCGGGGCTAAAAAAGTTATTCTTAGGGGCCCAAGGGAGATCTGTTGGCGGACCAGGGGGGGCCAAGCGCTCACAAATTAAGAGGGGCAATACAAAATGTCCCCGCCAGCCGTGTGAGACAAAGGGGAAAGAAGGAAAAAAAAAAATAAGTGGAGGGAAAAGTTTGGAATGGGATAGCTACTATACATTATATTAGGTAAAGACTTGAGCATTACGCATCTTCGTTAAAGTGTACGTGCGACGAAGTTACCAAGATAGTAAAATAGATTTGGATGCGCTTGAGCTTTAATGTGCGTATCGTTAATGTGGTGACGTGCAACCGAAATTCCAAGATAGAAACATATTAGGATAACAACTTGGCATTTCGCGTGCTATCGCTAGGAGGGAAGGAAGACTTAATATTAAGATAACTTGTGAATGTATAATAATTACCAAGTGAGACAGTAAAGAGTTAAATATATTATATTAGAAATATATTAACGCGTTGTCATTCAGTTTCCAACCAGTACTTACTATTTTCTTAAATCTTTTATTTTTGTTCATTCATATATTTTTCCCACTTAATGTGGATGGTGGCAGCGGAGTAACCAGGACTGTAGAGTACACTCCCAAGGTGGGCACTACATAATGGTGACAACGGTGTAGATGATCATTTTGACCACTACAGTAGCTACTAGAGGGGCACGTGAGAGGGTTAGAACTAGAGAACACGAGAAATAACGCAGGAAAATACACCAGAGGTAGTGGTGTTGGTGGAGCTTACATTCAAGCAGCGTTGCCGCTGTTCCGCCTTCAAGCAGCGGGACACAATATTTTCACATCATGTATGTCTTCCATTACTAATATCGTCTTCCAGAATCACTGATAATAAATATATTTTAAATCAGAGCTTGGAAACAGCATTATTTTGATATTGCAAAACTTAGTTACGTATAATGTTCTATAAATTGTGGCACCACCGCTCACGCAGCCCGCCAAAAGAATTGGCGGCTCCAAATCTTAGAGCCTCGAAACGCACGTCTTTCAAGGTCACACAAGCAGGAAGTGACGTCACGATGACGTCACGTTGACAAGACGCACGTAGTAAATACGTGTAGTCTGAACCCCGCATAACTTTGAGGCCTGACCCACACACACACAAGCGCTTCCAATGCCCAGCTTAACACAAGTGAACTCAACCCGATTAACAGCTAACACAGGCTGAAATGCAATCATATATGAGCATACACATATTTTATGCAAAATAATTATAGAGAACTTGTGCATTAACAAAAAAAGAGGGTGTATGTTGACACTTTTGTAATGTGAGAAACACTTGAAGGGTAAATATAGGTGTATCCCCTATATTTTATCAAACAAAACGCGCGAAAGAAAACGCGACGTCTGTATGATCAAGGGCAAACACAACCAAAAACATATATATAGAAAGAAATACTAAAACACTTTACACTACGCACAGAAAAAAAACTCACTTACTAAAGCAATGACCTTACCTACTAAAAATATGTTTGTGTTGTCTGTGTATCACTGACAAAAATATTGTGACACAACGTGTAATATTTTGCCACTGTCAAGACTCACAGCTGTGTACAGCTATCAACCATTCTGAGACCGACGCTCAGAAAACGCGCGAAGATGCCCGTGCCGGAGCCTATGGCAGCTCGGCGATACTGTGACGTCAGCCCGGTCAACCCGTGGCTCAAAAAATTTGTGACTTCGCGTAACTGACGAATCACAAGTCTCTACCTCTCTGACATCACCACCTCAAGGTGCGAAAACTCTCTCTCTTCCCAGAAAATCACAAAAAAAAAAAAAAAAAATCACTGGCCTCTGCAAACACTTCCTACTGCTTAAAGACGGACTACAGTACTCACAGTAGAGAAGGTACTTATCCTGCAGTGAAGGACACTTAGGGAATCGTAGAGATGAGGGAGACCATAACACGAGACTCCTGCAACGTCAGTCGGCTAGCCCACTAGACGTCCTGTAGGATGACGGTAGAGTACTTGCACCCCTGCTGGTGCAACGTGGAGGTCCGCTGAGTAGCGTAGAAGCCACTGTAGACTTGAAGAGGTCACGAAGCGACGGTGCACAAAACATCAGCAGGACCCGGCCATGTTTGTGTCACTCCCGTTGGCGGCGTACACAGTCTTTTCACTGCTTACATAAGGCAGAAGACAGCTCTTGAAGCGCCTCACACTTCCACAGGGCCACACCAAACACTTCACACATAAGCAAGCCTTAAAAAGTGAGGGAAGGTGGCGGGGTAGCAGGAAGCGGCGGGGCGGTCAAGCAGCGGCGGTCGGGAAACAGCTTCGCCTTGCCGGCTTTGTCTTGTAATCTCTCTCCTGTAGGAGGGTTGTAGGAGAGCTGGGTACCTTCCTTGGCTGCCACCAGGTGTGCTAGGTCCTTCCTGACGTCCAATGTCTCCTTCAAGCAGGTGAAAGGATACGCAGAGGTAACATAACCTGCTTTAATCCTAGAAGGGACAAGCGTGTCTGACCGGTCACTGCCATGGCACAATACACACAAGAGCGGAATCTCTCTTGGCCCACTCCAAAAGGTGCCACATAAGCTTTTAAATGTTTCCCTTATAATAGGCTTTTACATGTTTATTACATATGTGCTTTTACACCAGCACATTTTCCTTATGTTGACAGGTGCTTACACATGCTTGAATGTGTAATGCTTATCAACTGTCATAAGTGGCAATCAGCTATGTTGTCGCTCCTCTTAATGAGTGGTAAACAGGCGGGTGGTGATGACACAGCATAGACACAGTTGTTTTCACCTTCCAAGATGTTTATCAACTGCGATAAGTGGCAATCACAGTGTTGTAAACTTATTGTCACCTCCCATAGCTATTGCACCATACTAGGTATGACATTGCATTAGATAATACGTAATAATTACAAGAAAATCCTACCTATCATGTGTGCTAACATCGCTCGGTTACCAACCCAGGTGCGAACTCGCTCCGGCCCTAGAGGCATATACCTACCCATGTTACATCATGTGTACTAGTGAGCAGCTGCATTTCGGTTAAGATTTGCCCTAAGGACTTTACACAAAGACATTGCTTTACTAACAGCACAGCAAAGAGGAATCACCATCTTAATGATTAGAAGGATGGAAGCAATGCTAAAAGAAATGCACAGAGGATTGAGATACAAAGGTAGAGAGTCCTGTACAGTAGACAAGCTAAAAAAGGTGACTCGGACAGAGTGTTAGTTACATATTTGATATTTGAGAAAATTGCATTATGTAAAGTGTCAATAGGAAATATACCAACAGAACATATACCAGCAGAATAATACAGAACAGAACATACAAGCACCCACTTCATGAGGTTTTTCAGGGAAAGTTCGCAATTTATCAGAGCGCAGATAACATACCTTAAGAACTGCGAAGTGACCTGAAACTTCAGGACATACTACAGACATATAGTAATTTTATGTGAAGAAGTAGTGGTGTCCGAAGAAACTTCTGTGAAAGATAAGTTTAGGTACCAGAAGGTTTTATGAACACAAAGATAAGGCATTAGAAGGCATTTGAGGGAGGCGGTGGCCAAGTGGTTAGCATCATGGAGTGGTAAGGTCGATGTCCCGCGTTCAAATCCTGCCGGGGTGCATATTACCGTTTTCTGGAATAGTGTGTGTTGTGGGGATGTCGAGCCAATCACCGATGTACAAGCTCGTTACGTTACATTGAGGGGTGGAGCTTACGTAATCATTGGGCTATAATCTGTATGTTTTATTTAAGAATAGACCTATTAAACTGTTTAATTTAACCTAACCTAACCTAACCTAAACTAACATAACATAACCCAACCTAACATGGCCTAGACTCTATAAATTATGTTAAATAATACATAGGTTATAACCCAGCGATCACTTAAGCTCCACCCCCATGTAACTTCACGAGCTTGGACAACGGTGATTGGCTAAAGACTTCCCACATACTACATTTTATTCCTGAAAACGGGAATATGCTGCTGGGTAGCTCTTTCGACCATATATAACATATATAGGTGATAAGAGCCTGGTAAGTGTAAGCATTAGGTTCCGAATTCATATTGTAAGTATTAGGTCCTGACTTCATGGCCAGCCAAGAGCAACTGTTTTTTCCATCGTCGATTGGCAGAAGATACCCACATACTGCATCAACCTCACCTTTGACTGCTACTACAAGTGCGGCGGAGGGCATCAGGTGGCAAAATGAGCCTTAAGGTTAAACCATCACAGAAAACCATCACAGGTGTCACAATAAAAATCCGACCTGCGCTACCATAGGCGAGGGCCAACTATCATAGCCCTCCAGAATGAGAGCGGGAGTCCAGGGGTATAGACCTAGCTGGGAAGGTTAAAAATGTTCATGTGTACCATTGTGTCGCGGGTAGTTCCAGTTAGAAGAAAATGGGTTTCTTTCGGTCTGCCGCTAGTGGGTATTGACCTGAAGGGGCATATTCTGATACCCAAAAATATGTCTAGATCAATGCATGAGGTAAAACCTGGATTTGTGCTCCATATATTACCCACCATGTGTGCATTCGTGCGTCGGTAACGCTAGAAGTTTTTAGTGAGGGGAGGGGGGTCCCCAAAACGTCATTATTTTGGGGGGGGGGGGAAATTTTTGGTCTAGTTCAGGTGATCGATAAAAAGGAGGGTTTACTTGAAAAATTTTCCCATCATCCCTCCATAGTGGAAAAATGCCCAAATTTGCCAGAAATTGTTTTGTGGTGCCCCCCCCCCCCCCAAAAAACCCCAAAATTTGTCAGCCCCCGAAAAAATTTTTAGGGGGATAATGTATATAAAATGTTTAGGGAATCATGAAACATAATTCATATGTATTGTTCCCGAACGTGCTCCTGAAAACCCTCGGGTTAAATTTCCAAAGGGGGGAAGGGTTTGGTTTGTTTTTGGGGGCTGGGCCCCGAGACCAGATTTACTAGTACGGGGACTTTTAGAAAAAAATTTTAAGGGAAAGCCTAAAAAAAAAAATAGAAAGGAAAAAGCTGTTTTTTTCGGGGGGAGCCCCAAAAAAACCTTTAAGCATGCCCACTGTGAAAAAGTTTTTAACAAATTAAACCCTGGGTGGCTTTTTTCAAAATTTGAAGAGGGCCCCGCTAAAAAAATTTGGATAAAGGGTTTTTAAAAATCCCAAAAATGGGGCAAAAAATGGCAACTTATTACAGTGGACCCATCCCAAATGTTCTTTTTGATTTTAAAATTTTTTAGCATAAATTTGTAATTACTAGTTTTTATAAAATTTAGTGGGTGAATTAATTATTAAATTTATAATTAATGGGTTTTATTATAAAATAAAAATTTAATTATAATAATAATTTTTTCGTTTTTCCCAGGTGCTGTCATGAGGGCCGAGTTTTTTGAGTATTCCACATCCCGGTAAGCAAAATCAATCAGATCGTGCAAAAGGCCCCAGGGATAAGGGCCTTGAGGACTCCTACGAGCCAGCTTTGAAAGGGGGAAGATGGTTTGCAGTCTTTTAATTTGAAAAGGAAAGAGGCCCAAATTTTGCCAGTCCCAGTCCAGGGGGTAAAATGTCCGTCGCGAATACATTGACCATGCAGTATTATTTCTTACAAAAGGAAAAGGGAAAAAGGGGGCCATTGGACTCTGTTTGGGGGACACCCTCTTAAAAATTCGTTCAAAAACTCGATTTTTTAAATATAAAAAAGTTTTGTCTCATTGTGCAAAGACTGTAATAGTTTAAAATTTGTAGAAACAAAGATACCCCGCAACCGTGGGGAAAGGGGCCACATATGCTATAAAAAAAAGGGCCAAACCTTCAAAGCGAAAATTGAAAAGGGCTGGCGACCCGCCATGTTTGAGTGGGGAGATGCTTTTTAGACTTGGGCTTTAATCCAATGATTTAGATTTTTTTTGGTGCTGAAGTCAAGTCCCAAACCGGGGACCTGTCGGGTTTTCTCTTCTATGCTGGCAAAAAAAATTTCCAAGGGGAGAAAAACCCTGATGGATATAAACCCGGGGCCAAAACCCTGTCAATCCCCAAAAAACCCCACGGGGCCCTTTTTCCAGAATTTTGTCCCAAATTTTAAATACGCAAAAATTTATGAATGTAATATTCATTTGAAAAACTTTTTTGACTTTGATGGACGACATTTAGAGGGGAAAAGGGGGTTTACCCCCCCAAAAAAGGTAGGAAAAGAAATTGGAAAGGAATTTTTGGGGGGGCAGGACATTTTTTTGGGATTTGTGATAGGGAAAAACCCGACCATATAAAAACTTTCTTAGAAAAAAAGAAACCAAACATCCTTAAAAATAAATTTTGAGTCCAGAAACAGGGACAAAAGTTTTCAATCAAAGTATGGCAGCTGCAACCCATACAAAAAATGTTTGTAAAGTCGGTAGCTATTTTAATTTCTGAATACCGACAAGGGGCCCAAAATTTCAAGACAGTGAAAAAAAATGGGGGCCTGACTCTTTGAGGAAACTACTGAGGGGTAAAAATAAAATAAAAATCGGAAAAAAATTTGTCGGCTGTAAAACCCCCCGGGTACAGCACTTGCCCCGTCCAAAAAGTCTGCGTGTCAAACCTCGACCCATTTTTTGTCCCCCAATATTGCAAATTTTATCTGTTTATATCAACCCGCAATTTATGGGGTTCTCGAGAACTAGTAGATATATTGATTATTATGTCTTTTGTGTGATTATGGGGGGGTTTCAACGTTATATGATGCACTGTTTTAAAGAGGAAAAAATTGTATGTTTTCAAGGGGGATTTTGTTAATTTAATTTGAAAATGTTTGACATCAAGGGTTTAAAACCCCTTAAAGGTTTTTGGGTCCCCTGGCATGTTAGGGTGGTATTGCATGTGTTTCCCCCTTTAAAGGGGAGCAGACAGTCCAGTTTTATTCCCCGTTCTACAAAGAGGGGACTGTTTTCAAAAAACAGGTCAATTTGGCAAAGTCCAAATTAAAAAGTGTACAAAAACCTAGCACATTTGGGTTTAAAAGTCTTTTCTTTTTGTGGGGGGCCCCCTTGAACCTCCAAAGGACCCCCCCCCCTATTGAAATTGCCAAATGTTTGGGATGTGCCCGGATGAAGTTTTCTCCTAGGTATCTAGGTGTCGGGAACTGCCCATCATGGAGCGGTTTTTTTTCAATTCTGTAAAGGGGAGATAATCATGAGAGAAGTAAGTTTCAGTTTCCTGCCATTCTTTAAACCCAGGACCCCCCTCACCCCTAAACCCATATACTCTGTTTTGTTTTTTGCACAAAAAAAATTTAGTTTTGAAGAGCTTTGGGTTTTGGGTGTTTGCCCCTTTTTCCCTTTCGACAACCCCCTCTAAAAAAAAAGCAATGAAATTTTTTTAAAATTTACCCCATGCACAGCTAAAAAACATTGTCTTTAACTTGGGGGGGTTTTCACCTACTCATGTCATACAGGGGGAATCATTTTGGATATGTGTTTGGGTGGTGGGGGGGGGAAAATTTTTAGGGAAAGATGTTTTTTCTAAAAAAATACTGAATCCATATGATGACCGGGCAGGGCATATGTTTTCGCGCACTTCGTTTTTCTTTTTCTGTCGTCGGTAGCCATAGGGTCCAACTTACTGGAGACACCCGGGATTTTCTCAGTATTTTAAATCTCACTCATATCCGGGTTTGAAACCCCCCAAAGATTTGCGATTTAAAGGGGCGCCACTGTTTCTGGGGAAAAATTTTATATATGTGTCCAACAGCTCACACAAAACCCAGGGTTTTGTTTCGATGAAAGAGTCTGCCCCCCAAATTTCAAAACTGGAAAGTTTTGGGGGTTGAAAAATTTTGAAGCAAGTGTCCCTTATTAGTTTTTTCTTTCCGGGGCAGAACGAACCGGATTTTTGGGTTTAAACATCTCCTTCCCGCCCAGTGAAATGACCCCCTTTGTTCCATTTTTGCTGGCCCCCTTTGCATTTTCCCAAAGTCTGCCCCCTCTCCCTTTGGGGACCAAAATGAAAGGTCAAGTGATATCAGGGCTCCAAAACCAGTTTTGCAAACCTTCACCGACATGGGTATTTAAACCATCCGAAAAAAACAAAAAATTTCCTGGAGGGGGAAATTCAGCGACCAGACTTTTGGAAAAAAGAATTGATGCGGTGCTGAAGATTTCCCGGAGGTTTTGGCTCGTGTGGGGAAAATTAAACAGACAGCACACTCAAAAATGGGTGCATGCTATCCCCCGGTGCTTTCCCAATATGGGGTTTCCCCCTGGAATGTTTCACTGCCCTCCCGGGTCAAACATCTAAACCAGAAACTTAGATCTGCGTTCTAGCAGTACACCCAAAAAAATTGCTAAAGCCCTATGAGACTTCCTCAACTGGCTCAAAGTAACCCCCATTTTCTATGGAGACCAGGATGTTTCCGGTCTGTGTAGAAAGCGGTGTTTTTTGCTGGCAAGTGTGTAAATGCAGATAAAAGCATTTGATATTGGTGTGGGAAGGGTTGCTTTTGTAATGCCCGGGCGAAACCCATGTGACGTAAAATTAAACGAAAAAAAAAACCCTGTGACCAGCATTTAGTGGTGACCCAAAAATTTAGGTTTACTGTGCGAGGTGTTGAGGTGGAAAGGGGAAAAGAAAAGATTGTTTTTTGAGGGTCCATGGTTATCCGGGGGGGGAAATTCTGAATGGGGAATTATCGACTTCCGAGTTTGCCAAACAGCCACCCTCCCTATTCCCATAAAGGTATCATGAGGGAAAAAACCTAAAAGTGTCCTTGCTTTGTGTTCTTTAAAATCGGGAAAATGAATGTCCATCTAGAACTTCTAGATTTAAGCAGTTTCGTCCCGATGGAGGACCCTCCCTTTTTCAAAGCTTTTTATGGCCCGCTGACCCACATACCCCCATGTTTGTGACCAGTTGGGATCCCATGTTTTTTCACTTTGGGGCCCGGTATATAGTATTTTTTGAGGGTATGGCAAATGCTTCCCCAAAAAAAAATTTCGGAAAAAACAGCGAAAAGCCAAACCCAAAAAAAATTTTTTCCTGGGGAAATTTTCCCTTTTAGTTGGAAATGAAAACCCCAACATCAGAAAAGGGGAAATTTTTGGGTTTTAAAGGCAGGAATAAGGGGGTCGAATTTTAAACCCAAAAAATTTAAAAGAAAATAGGCTGTGGGTATAATTGTTTTAAAAGAGGGTTTTTGCAATGCTGACCGGCCCCATTTCCCTCAAGTGCCCTGATTACAAACAACTGCCCTAGATGGGTTTCCCCAAAATCAAAATTCGCCCCGTCGTTTTTTCGTGGAAAAAATGAAAACTGACTTGCTGGTGTGATGGTCGCACAACCCACCCCAAAAATGAATCTTTCAAAATGCTCTGTGGCGGAAAACCCTTTTTCATGTGTTACTTTTATACGTGAAATCCAGGGGAAACTTGTTTTTTAGCATCAAACAAAAACCCGATGTTTGTACATGCAAAAACACTGGGTGTGAAAACTTTGTCTTCCAAACAACAAGGGAAAAAAAAGGGGGCCCCCAGCTGTTCGATGTGTGGGCAATTGGGACTGTTTGAGGGGTTTCCCCTCAGTCTGACAGGGGAGTCAGGGTGGAGGGTTTGCCCGCTAGGAGAGTTGTTTCTACTAAAACTGTATGGAGGTCCGGTTTAAAAACCTTTAAAAAGCATCGCTTTTGTTTTTGAAACTTCCCCATCTACACGTAAAGCGTCCCTTTTCCTCATCTGGTTTCAAGTTGGAACAAACCCCCCAAATTTAGGGACTGCCCAAATTTCCCTAGCTATAGAACCTTTCCATGCCTTTAGCCAAAAGGGAGGGAAATGAGCTACCACCAAATGAGTTTGGGGGGGGGGTACAGAGAGGGGGTACTTGTTTTCCCAAACTATACCGATAGGCCCTTTTTTGCCCCGAGAAGGGACTGCAAAAAGGGATCTTGCCCGGGTGCAAGGTAGGGTTTTGGAAAGTCATTCGTTGTTACAAGGCACGGGATGGAGTGTACCATAATGTGCAAATGGTTTTCAAATGGGTAAAATTTTTAAAAAATTTGCATTTTTCTTGATGTGGGAAGGCGAAAAGGGGGTACCATGATTAGGGCATTCCTTCATCATATGGTTGGGGTTTTTTGTGGTTTTTTTAAATTGGGGTTTTTTACAAAATAACAAGTTTTGGGTATTATAAAAGTAACTCATAACCCTAGTTGTGGTATTATTTAAAAAAAAAAAATTAAAAAAAAAATATTTTTTTTTTCACCTTATTGGGAATTTTTTGGCTAAAATTTTGTCAACTCAAAAAATTTTTTTGGCTCCAATGTATTCAGCCCCACTCAAAACCCTAAAATGTACAACAAAAATCTTATTATACGATTTGGATGGATATCATAGTAAATTTTCATTTTATCGTTAAATTTTGATGGCGGCCTTTTGGGAAATTTGGAAAATGTCACGAAAGGTTTTAATTTGCAGAATTTGCATAAGGGCGATATATACAATATTTTTTGGGGCCCCTGAAAAAAACGCTTTCTACTATTTTTTTCCCCCCTTTTTGGGTAATGCTCCTGTACTACAGAGGACCCAAAGGGGAAAGAGGCCGGGGGCCACCCGGGGCAGGAAGCCCCTCCCAGGGAAACAGGGGAGGGCTACGGTGGGGTTTTTCCCGTTTAACCAAAAGGGTAGAGGGATTGTCCCCCGTGGCTAAAAAGGGGCCTTGGTGAAAGGTAAACAACGACTGGTCCCTGTGTGTGGGGCGGGCCCCTGAAAAGTGGCCCGGGGGGAAGGGTTTTTCCCTCTCCCGCATCGGGCAGGATGTGGTGGGCTCTGGTATTGTATTTGACGCCTTAAAAGTGAAATGCAAAGGGGTAGTGGAGGAACATTTGTGGCTGCGACGGGGCGAGGGAAATGACTGGGCCCATAGGAAGCTGGTAAGGTCTCCGGTGGGCGTAGGCTGTTCTGGTAGTAAAATTAGTCTGGAAAAGGTGTATTTTGTTATTCCGCTGTGGGCCCGTGTGGGGTGTTGCCGTGGTGGTGATGTGCCAGTGTGGGGGGCCCCTGCTTTAAGGGGCCCAAGGTATTCATTGTTTTTTTGGTCCCCCTAAACACATAAAAGGACTCAAACCCCTCCTCCCCCTGCGTCTGAGGCCGCCCGGTAAATTGGGCCCCGGGAGGTTTTGTTGGGCGGCCCGGGGGAGCCCGGGTTTGTAACAGTATTAAAGTGAAGGTTGAGGGGATGAGTTTGTGTTTCTCGTGAATTTTGTAATATGAGTGTTCCAAATTTCTCTAAAGCGTTATTTTTTTGCGACGTATTTGCGTAATTTATTTATATCCTTGGATACGAAATTTTAAAATTTACATTTTTTTTACTTTCTTACAACGACTTCACCAATGTTTTAAAGGGTTTTTGACAAATAAAAAATAATTTATTTTTACCCAGAGGGGGGGGTCAAAATGCTACCCATTTAAAGGAAACCAGCCATTTTTTTAAAAAACTTAAATGTACATATAAAGCATATCTTTTTTCCCATGACAATAAACTTTTTATAAAAAATAAAATTTAAAAATCTTATTATTGCATTTATTACAAACCCCTTTTTTTTCCCCCCGGGGTTCTTGGGAAAATACCTTTTGAAAAGAAGAAGGGGGAGAGAGAGAAAAGAGAGAGAGAGAGAGAAAAGATAGAGGGAGAAGGGGGGAGAGGAGGGGAAAGGATAAAAAGAGGGGGGAGAGAAAGAGAAAAAAAAATCAAGAATCCCCGTGCAAAATAAACTAATCACTAATAATTTTCAAAACCCCTGGATGGTTTATGGTTTATAGCGTTTCCCGGTCTCCTATTCTGTTTGGGAGCCGGTTCGGGAAAAACCCCACTACTCCCCCGGGTTTTTTACCGAAAGAATTTTGGGGGGGGGTTACTGCCCCCCTTTAGCAAGGGGGGGTGGGGGTTTTGTGGTTTTGAGGTCCCACCATTACCTTTAAAAGATAGTAATAATGAGCTCCAAGCTCGCTTCGGGAGGGTAAAACTGGCGATCGCGAGCCAGCTCACGTGGACAAGACCATGTGTGATTAACACAGGCGAATAAATAAGTAAAAAAAGTTAATATGCAGAAAATAATTAAATATGAGGGAATGCATAACTAAATGAATATTTAAATGAATATAAAAAACACGTAAATAAATAAAGATTCCCATTTTGCTGCCTGTCAATTAATTATACAAGAAATACAAACACACATCATCATTAATATATTTCAAAGCCTAATGAACAAGCAACACTAAATAGTAAATGCAAATTGACACAGAAATTCCACTGAAATTATGTACAAATGAATTAAAAATTAAAACTTGTACTGCTGTTTTAACATTTTTTTGATGAAAACAACTTTAGAATATATATAACGAACACGTTGAAAATAATGGAATAGACTAACAAATGTCCAGAGCAATCAGGAAAGGCCGAAAAGGCGTGGTGATAAAGTTCTTGTCAGGATGTGAAGGAGGAGGAGGAGGACGAGGAAGACGAGGAGGACGAGGAGGAAAACGGTCAAGGAGGACACTTTAGCAATCAAGGTACAGCAAAAAGTTACTACGCAATTACTTTAGCTAAATTTAGATAAATCAATTTAGTAAAAGAATATAAAAGAAAATAATAGATTAACTTCCAAAGAAAGATTAATAATAATTATCAATAGAAAACTCACCCACTGTCAACTGTCCTGCGCTTTCATGCAAAAACAAGACTACGAATTTATTGTTTGACGTTTCACTTCTTCGTGCAGCCTTCTTCTCGCTTCCGTGACGCGCTTACTCCATCACGATAACATGCTGGTTATCTGAACGTTGTTTGTTGGTACTTCTTTGAGAGTTGTCATGTACGTGTATAGCACATAGGGTGTCTGGTCTTTCTAATCATAATTATGTATGTTTGTCGAAATAGTTGTGTCTGTTTCTAAAATGGAAATGACAATGAAAGAATAATGAAGCACGCACACCAGTCCTAGATGAAGGCAGTGCTGACTGAGGGCGACATACGGAGTGTTGAAGATATTATGTATGTTTACTGCAGTAAATCAAGTTAGTGAAAAGGGTACGAGTATTTACCACAAACACTGTAATCTAGGCCTCCCGCGTTACCTGGTCCGGACCATATACCTCGCCCTTGATTACCTGCCTAATAGTGACAGGCTACTTCCAAGAGGGCTTCCCTCAAGTTTCCATCCCACTTGAAAAAACATTGTGATGAACGACTCTCTTTTACAAAATACTTCCAGAGTTTTTTCCCCTCCCGTTTTGTTGTGATGGCACGTTTTGCGCCGTTATTCAGAGATGGTGAATGAAAAAAGAAAATCTTTGAAATGAAAATCTTTGATGTCTATAGTGCAATCTTACTCCTCTTGGCTGTATGGTAATGTGTGAAACGCAGCTGCTAAGGGCGGAGCTTACAAACAGGTTTTTGCGATCCCTCCACCCTGAACCGGACAGCGCCCATCCCGTCGCCACCACCACAACCCCCACCACACCAAGACACACCACCACCTTGATAAAAGGAATGAACACTTGTTATACTGGATCAGCAGGTACCACTATATCGCGTCGAAGGGTGTTAAATAAACTTGTGAGTTACTTAGTTCGGGGTAGAAGTATTTTTTACTTGGCAATAAATGTGTGTGTGTGTGGCGGGGGGTATTAATCACGCTCTGGAAACGTGATCGCAATTATTCGTCAATCCGGAAAGAGCATCGAACCCATAGAGTCAAATATATGGCTACGGCTATGACCTCAGACACCATACGTCCCGTCACGTGAATCAAAGAGGACAGTAACTGGTCGCTCTCTCAGCGGAAAATCCTAGAGCCTTAAGCTTCCATTCCTTGGGGATTTCAATGTTCACCAGCAGTATTGGCTTTCATCTTCTTTCACTGACCAACCTTGTGAACAAGCCTACAACTTTGCTATCCTCCAGGACCTAGAGAAGTTTGTGCAGAACCCTACCCGTATTCCTAAACGCCTTGGAGACACGCCAAACATTCTTGACCGATACTAACCCTCCTGCTTACTCTGTCAAACTTTTTTCTTCGTTGGGCTGCTCCGATCACGTTCTTATTTATGTAACCTGTCCTATCGCTCCGGTGCAGCCTCGGGACCCACCTAAGCGGAGGTGCTTGTGGCTTTTTAACTAAGCTAAGTGGGAGGACCTAAGGCAGTGCTACTCTGATTTTCCATGGAATTATTATTGCTTCCGTATCAGAGACCCATCTCTTTGTGCAGAACGCATAACTGAGATCATTGTCTCTGGCATGTAGGCATTCATTCTACATACTTTCTCTTATCCTAAAGCTCGTCAACATTTGTTTAACTCTGTTTGTTCTCATGCTGTCCAAGATAGAGAGGCGGCTCACAGACGATATCGTAACCATCCATATCCTGAAACTCATGCCCTCTATATTTCTGCACGTAATCATGCCAAATCTTTTCTTCAACTAACCAAATACTCCTTCATCAATATAAAATGTAAAATCTTTCTGAATCGAAATCATCTAGTGACTTCTGGCATCTAGCAAAAAATATCTCTAATAATTTTACTTCTTCATCTTTCCCATGAGGACATTGAGGAGGCAAAGAATTTATGACTACAGGACTCCTGGCTCAAGACCAAGGTCCAGGTGTTTGGAGGGTTAATAGATGAAACAGTACAGTCTGTTCATGCGTGCGGCGAGGGCATTGAGATCTTGGAAAGTTTTACATACCTTGGTAGCGCAGTCCATAATGATGGCGGGCGGGTCAGGTCAAAAATTCTTACTGCGGATTGACATAGCCCAAGGTATTATGGACTCGCTCAGAACGAATATTTGGCGTTGTCGGTACCTGTGCAGAAGGACAAGGATCCGGATCTTTAAGTCGTTGTCATCCCTGTCTTACTCAATGGATGTGAGGCATGGACACTAAATAGCGACTTACAGATGCGATTTGATGATTTTGGTAATATGTGTCTTCGTAGAATCATGGTGTATCGCAGGGATGATTACGTGTCAAATCAGCAACTGCACCAAAGTTGGGGCAAGTTGATGTTTCCTGTCGAGAGTTGCTTGGTATGGGAATGGAACCTGCATGGGGTCTCGCGCGTGGTGACCCCTGGGAGTGGCGTCGTAGGGTGGGCGAGGCCACGCTCCCTCCGGCGTATGCCCCCAATGATTGATTGATTGATCTTTCCCTCCTATGTTTCACCCAATAGCTCCATAGCTGTCTCATCTATTTCTAAAACTGAACTCTTTGCTCAAACCTTTGCTAAAAATTTCACTCTGGTTGATAAAGGGCTTGTTCCTCCTTCTCCTTTACCCTCTGACTATATTATGTCTGTTATTATGATCATTCGTAATGATGTTTTCTTTGCCCTTTCTGGCCTAGATCCTCGGAAGGCTTACGGTCCTGACAGAGTCCCTCCTATTGTTCTAAAAAAATGTGTTTCTGTGCTCGCACCCTGCCTGGTTAAACTTTTCAGTCTTTGTCTATCTACTTCCATCTTTCCTTCTTGCTGGATGTTTGTTCACATTTAACCTGCTCCTAAGAAGAGTGACCGTTATAAACTTTCAAACTACCGCCCTATAGCTTTGACTTCCAGCCTCTCTGAAGCTTTTGAATCTATACTTAAGGGGACCGCCCACCCTGAATATATTGTAAATTCATGAAAATTCAAAAAATCTGTTTAAGTCATATAATGGTAGCTGTGGCCTTGGGCAACACACTGGTAGATAGTTTTTCCCAAATAAATATATTTAAAGGGATTTTAACCTCTCGCTCCCTATCCCTCCGCACCACGCGAGCGCCACGCCTCGTTTGTTTAAAATCATTTTGACGATAAAATATCAGTTATAATGCTATTTATGAGTTTCCTGATGCATTTGAATGATCACTTATACGTCTAGTAATGCGTGCGACAATGTAAAGCAGTTACCGGAAGCGCATCATAGCTCAACGGCTTTGTTGCCGCTGATAAGGAAGGGTACTGTCGCAGTACTTTGGGTTAGAGGTTCCCAGCCTTATAATCTATAATAATATAAGCGAAAGTGTGTCTGTCTGTCTGTCTGTCTGTCTGTGTGTGTGTGTGGTATAGGTTCCGCCCCCCTTGGCGCAAACACCTCATATGGCAAATTTTTGGAATCAGGTTGACCAGGGGAAGGTCATAAGCCCACTTATGAGGATGATCCGATCATTTTTTTTTTTTTTTTTTTTTTCTTTAGCAGCCTATTAGCGAGAATTGTGAAAACAAAAGTGGGTTGCGAGAATTGAGGAAGGCCTTGATGTAGGGTGATGGGTAATGGGTGAGTGAATGGGTGGGGTGATGGGTTAATGGGTGTGGGGGATGGGTGTGAGTGAATAGGTGGGGGGTGATGGGTGATGGGTGAGGGAATAGGTGGGGGGTGATGGGTAATGGGTGAGTGAATGGGTGGGGGGTGATGGGTAATGGGTGAGTGAATGGGTGGGGGGAATACATACATTTCTACATCCATGATTTCAGGAAAGTTAGAAGGGGCTATCTGGAGAGTCCATGTTTCAAACACAGGTGGTGGGCCGAAGGCCCACCAATAGCCCTCCGCAGGAGCTAGCCAAAAAGTCCGCCCGGAGGGCGGCTTTGCGTCTAGTAAGAACATAAGAACATAAGAAAATAAGGAAGTTACAAGAGGCCGCGAGGCCTACACGTGGTAGTACCTGTATAACATCCTTATTGAGTCAGAAACCCGTTAACACACCCAAAAGCACAGAAAAACGAAATAGAAGTGCATCGGAGTAATCAGGATACCAATCTGGTATATTCTGAAAAGTGCTCCTACCTGGCGACAATGAGACCCTTACCTTGAGTAACTAATATCCTGCCCTGCAGGAGGGGACCAGGTGTGTCTGAGTTACTGCTAACATTCATAATAACCTCAGAGAAATCAAATGGAAACTATTTCCAAGACACTTATAAGGTTTACTGACACAACACTTAGTCAAACAAAACAAAAAATGTTTAAGGCTCGTTTCTGAAAAATGTAACTTATTCTCATACAATTTCTTTCTCCTTCATCATTTTTTATCCGATCTTTACGTAAGAGGTATCAATGGTGGATAGCTGGATAAAAAACGAAGAGAAGTATGGTAGACTTTTTTGTTGTATGTTCAATTACGAACATGGCACTAGTGTTTCAAAACATAATTTTTAGGGGAATTTTTCAAGATTTTAAGATATATTTTTCTCAGTGATAAACAAAGATAGAGAAAAACCACATCATATAATCTTTATCTATAAGTAGAAGAGTTAATGGTTAAAAAATAAAAGAAATGCATCAATAATCCTAAGAGTGGAAAGCAATTTAAACCAGCCTAATTTTCCTCTTTTTTTCACATTTTTATTATTTTGCCAAAAATTATGGGCCAGATCTGCATGAAACTTATGTTTCAAAGTCTTTACTTATCCTTTAATAACCCATTACATTTGCAGCAAGATCCACCAGTAAACAAGATTTAGGGTGGGCGGTCCCCTTAATAAGAAGATTCTTAAGCATCTATCTGCTCACAATCTTCTATATGATCGTCAGTGCGGTTTCTGTAAAGGACGATTTACTGGCGATCTGCTTGTTTTCCTAACTGAATCTTGGTCATCCTCTTTTAGAGGTTTCGATGAAACTTTCGCTGTTGCCCTTGACATATCAAAAGCTTTTGATAGAGTCTGGCACAAACCTTTAATTTCTAAACTCACCTATTCGGTTTTTATACTTCTCTCTGTACCTTCATCTTAAGTTTCCTTTCTAACCGTTTTATTGCAGCTTAACTGTAGACGGTCATTGTTCTTCTCCTAAGTCTATCATAGTGGTGTTTTTCAGGGTTCTGTCCTATCACCCACTCTCTTTCTATTATGTCATTAATGATCTAAGTCTAACTCAATGCGCTATCCACTCCAACGCTGATGATTCTACCCTGCAGTTTTTCAATGTCGTTCATTAGACGTCCAAACTCGACAGGAACTAAGTGATTCACGGAGAAATGCTACAGAGCGACCTAACTTCTGATCTTTCTATAATTTATGATTATGGCAAAGCAAACCTTGTTTGTTCAATGTCTCAAAAAACCCATTTTTTCAACCTATCAACTCGACATAAGCTTTTAGACAACTATCCACTCTATTTCAACGACACTCAGCTGGCTCCCTCTTCTAAAATGAACATTATAGGACTATCCTTTACTAAAAATCTGAACTGAAAATCTCACATATCATCTCTTGCTAAAACAGCTTTTATGAAGTTAGGTGTCCTGTGGCGTCAGCTTCATTTTTTTCTCCCTCCCAGTTTGCTTGCTCTGTACAGAGCCTTATTCGCCCATGTATAGAGCATTCCAATAATATTTGGGGGGATTCACTAATACCGCTCTCCTAAACAGAGTTAAGTCTAAAGCTTTTCGTCAACATCAACGTCTCAACCTCCTCTTACTGACTGTCTTCAATCTATATATAATTTATCACCACCGCAATGTTGCTTCTCTTGCTATCTTCTATTATTATTTTCATACTCACTGCTCTTCTGGGCAGGCATTTTCGAACGCTGCTAAGATATTCTTAGGGGAGTAAGAACATTTAACGCCAGTTGGACATTTTTAAAGGCTAAGTCGTGCGTAGCTAAGGACGGCGGAGCCATCGCTCCGCCCACAACCACGTCCACGCATCACCCACAACCACAGCCAGCCAGTACCAATACGACAACCACGACCATCAACATGGCAACCTCCGTACCTCCAGCCAGCACAGCCGAGCCACAGCCATCGTTATCAAGCCGTAACCTACGCAACACAAGCCAGCCGCAACACAATCTACAAGAATTGCTACAAATCCACGAGCAACACTAGCCAACAGCCAGCAAATAACTACGAGTATTACTACAACTACAAGCAACTACAAGAGAGAGAGAGGCAGGCGCACTACAATCAACTCAGCACATTCCGCTGTCACGAGGTCAACAGCGCTCCACAGCCACCCAACCACCGCTGCCAGACAACGACATCTCAGCTCACCACCCCTACATCTCCAGCCGCCCCGCTACACCGGATACGCAACACAGATCTTCTCATTATGGACCAACGCAATACAAGCAACACAACACTAGCCCCCACCCAAACTTAATACCCTCAAGCAACAAAGCCACCACAAACACCCTCCCTCCCCGGACAGAAAACACCAGCCCCGCCCTATACCCTCGTCTTCCGAGCGCACAGTGGGCTACGTCATCCCCCCGAACTCCGCCCAGACACAGCTCCTTCCTACACACTCAAAGGCCCCCACTGCCATACGAGAGCTTGCGTACACACTACCCTTTCCCTGCCCCGTCCCTCTCCCTCGATTTGGCGCGACGCAACACGCAACTGAGTAGCTGAGGATAACATTCTATTCTTATACTTGTGTATGCATATGTTATATTTTGTCTAATATGAACTTCTTTAACAGAGTGTGTGTATCCAGCCACTGTGTACAATCCGTCATGCCTGGCACAGCCAGACCACCTGTGTGTTTGATCATCCGTCACTCACCTTATCATACACGATGCTAGTAGCTAACAGCTAAGTAATATTTACAGTTAGTTGTGGGAGCAGGTTACATTGACGTGTTAAAAACTGGATTTCACATAAACGGAACACGTTGGACATTTTCAATGTTAGAAATATTAAGAGGGTCTAGTTAACATAGTTTTGCCATTTGATATTTGGACAAGGGTACGTACGAGTACATCATTTACAGCACTCCGTCAGCGCAACTTACCTCATTGTGGCACAAACAAACAAGCTATGTATCCTCATACTTTATAGGCGAAGTGCTAGACCGCATTATTCTCACAACTTTTTCACTCAAGCACTCGGTAGGAGTAAAAATTCTTCCCGCTATATGCACACATAGGCATTTCATCAAGCTTCCAGCTTATCAGGTGAGCGACGGTTATCAACGTCATGATAAGCTACAATTACGCACGTACTAGGTAGTTTTGGTGATATTTGTTGTAAAATTCCAGGAACATACTCGTGTCACATTGGACAGATAATTAGATCTACAACAGATACTTAATTCCACCAGAAAACAGTATTGTGTAATCACAATTCCTGGAGTCATAACTCTTGACCAGTTTGCCGGAGACTTTTCAACACAGGCACCAACACTATATTCCCGTAGCCCTCCGCGAAGGAAGGTTTACGCACCATTACAAACGCCCCTTACGTTACACATGTTCCTCAGGGTGACGCACACAATGTGAAAGTAATCAGGGTTCACCAGAGAGTACATAGAAAGGCAATATTGTTCCTTTACCCATGGCCAGAGAAGAGGGTCTAACCATCATACAGGTTCATACTAATGAACAAACATTTACAGGGTACCCTCCGTAGACTGACATTACTGCAAATGATGGAGAACCTGTGTTAGATGAGGTATTTTATAGGTATAGCCACATCTGGTGTGATTTATTACGAAGTTCTCACTGTGCCTGTCTTACACAAGGACAAGCAATTACTGTTTTTATGGACACAGGTTGCAGGAGCAAATTTGATGGGGACCAAGAAACATGAGAATGGGTATTACGTAAAAGAAACGAGGTCTGTCCTTTTCTTAGAGCCTCGTCAATCAGACTGAGCAGGTTTAGATTAGCAAGAAATCCCTGTCATGGTAAAGTATGGCTTAAACTTAAAGTTTGAGGCATTCGTGCCTGCAACCGCTATTCGTTTACATATTCACAAGGGAGAGTTATCATTCCCTGATGACCTCCGGATAGGTATTATTAAACAAGCGAATGAACTGCATTGAAGTTAAGTTAGTTGTCCACACACACTTACAAGGGATTAGGAGTAATGGAACATATATACCCGAAGTCAAAAAATCATTCCCCAGTGCTTACATTTAGTTCGTAAATATGCAAGCCTCCTGAAATTAACGTAAATAAAATTAACTATCTTTGCCCTGAGCGGCCATCAGCGGTGACGGTACAGATCATTGAGGGAAATAATTCAAGCGTGTCAAACTGAACCTTGATCCTATTTACCCCCGACTGTTCTCTTGTCGACTCGCAAGATCGAGGACGCTTCGTGGCTGTCGGCTGGAAGACGCTTCACATAAACGGTTCTGCGAATCGGCTTGCTATCTCTGAACTTGCCGGTGGGGGATGTGAATGCAATGAATGCGAAGCAAGAAGGTTTGAGTGAATCAGTACGAGTGGAAGACTCTTTTCATGGAAGTCAGCTTTTGTTGTGCAATGCTAACACCAAGGGCATTACTTAAAAGACATCATAATAGTCAACCGTGCACTCAAAAGCCTGCACCACAGGAACCGTAATAGCCGGAATTGCTTCGTGCACCCCAGCGTGCAGTGGGCCTCTGATTGCGACACTTCGCCAGTAGTATTCCCATTTTATCAACGGAGAACCCTGCCAATGCATCATGCACCAGTGTGTACAGGATTGACACTTGTCGTTCCTGCCTTAGAGGGATACTAGAGGATATGGATTTTCCAGAGTCAAAGCAAGGGACACTATTGCAAGTGAATAAACTGACAAATCCATGGACAAATTGCACACAAAGGTGATTCTTTAGGTACGACAAACCACTTTATTTACACAATCAGCATTCCATTTCCTACCAGTAGACAAACTATATACATCCGTGCACTTATATGATACCCGACTAACAAAGGTCTAAAATTGATGGCGAGAGAGGGCGAGACGAGCGATGGGTAAGAAAATGTTAGCGGATGATGTTATTGACCATCACCAGCCCATGGAAATTATTCCATTATTTGTATCCTAGAAGGGAAAACAGGGCGATGGAGAACCATGGTCGTAAAACTACGGCGCCTAATGATGTTTTGTCAGGTTACAGGTATCCTTTACCAGATGCAGGAGTATATTCTGATGTCTATAGGCTCTGATAGAAAAAGTCGTTCGATACAGCATGGGAGAGACACCTTCTCTCAGTGGATACTGGCAGGTCCCATTGATGGTGAGGGTCCCATTAGATGAGCGTATCTAAGGACCTGCAAGCCGCGTGCCGTACTCCTGCAGGCCATTATTACGCTTTTCTTCAAAAAGCACCATTGGAATAGCATGGCCACCATTAGATTTTCAGTATCTCAATCAACACTGGTTTTCTCAGAATGTACAGGAGAGAATACAGTGTTTTTGCATTCCCTGACGACAGAGTAGTTGATTATGTACCCCGTGACACAAAATCGTACACCTAAGAACACTAGGACAGAGTCGCTTTCTAAACTCAAAGATGCTAAATTGAAGGTTATTTAAAGAGTAAAGCAAAATCGTTCCTTCATGAAGAGAATACATTTCTTTCTTGAGTCCATATTACTTGGGCCAATGGGCTGACTACCCAAGTATAAGGTAGAAGCAATGATAAATTTTCCAAACCTAAAATGTCAAAGCCCTAAGAAGTTTTTTGGGCCTCAGTGGTTGTTACAGACAATTTATCAGGGATTACCACAGAATTTGCACGTCCACTATACATCTCTAAAGCAAAGAGAGAATTCCATTGGTGGAAGCTCCACAAGACCAAACCATTTTCTAAATTACATGGGAGATTATTGTGTGAGATGCCCCCAGCCCTTGCGTACCAGATTATATCACGTCAGTTTTACACTCTTCACTGATGCATCAGATGTGGGTTTGGTGTGGACTTGCTGTTCTGATGCAGATGGATGTATAGAGGTATAATAGCGTGCATTAAGCGTAGCCAGCGGAATTTCTTAACTCCCGCAGAGGACTGTAATATTCAACCACCATAAGGAAGCTCTGGCGGTCGTCATGGTCTTTAAAGCATTTCAAATGTTTGTAATTTATGGGTTACAACATTCTTGTTAAAACAGAAGCAAGGCACCTGTAGTAGATTATGTTCCAATTCAAAGGAACTGTTATAGGCAAATTAGACGTGGCGCCTGACGATTACGAGACTTCACCCAAATTTGTAGTATCTGCCAGGCAAAAGTAAATTTCGTTGCTGACATTAGCACGGAATATTGCACTTGTAACCGCAAACACCTGAACCATCCAACACATGACAACCGAAATCGCTTTATTCCCACATTGAGGAGGAAACAGCAAAATGATTTCTTCTGGCTACCCCATCATTTATTACTTGGCGTCAGAGTGATGATACACAATCTGCCAAAAATTACCTGTCCCCCTTCCTGAATTTAGGCTACATTACAACCTTTTGGTGCGAAAGACATAGCTCACGACAGGAAAGGGAACCTAAAACGCCCGGTTACACCAGCTGATAGTACCTGGTGTCAACACTGATCTACCAAGATTTATTTCCCTTTACATGATTCCTAGCCTTGCAGTGCACCGCTAGCACGAAAGATAGATGTTTGCTGCACATAGAAGCACGTATTTAGTCAATACTTTTGGCCATTATGACGCCGTGATATTTTAGCTTCACATAGATAAATGTCAGTCAGCACTGAACAAAAGGGTTTCAGAGTAGGTAAACCTGCCCTTGTAGGGTACGCCGTGATAACAAACAATTCTTGTTCTCAACTTTGGCAGGGCCCAATTTCCTATGTAAAATGGAATTTTAAGACTATTTTTTAAGACGATTTGTATTTATTTCCATATTTGCATTTGAGCAATTCTTACTATGCAAAATGGCACTTTTATTGCACCCCATATTCGAATAATGCTTAGAAATGATGTACGCAGTGTCCGGTTCGGTCCGTTTATTACAATGCATGCCACAATTGAGCTCCAATGACGAAGCGTGGTTAAGTATCTTTTGATACAGTTGGTTCAGCAGGACACTACTCACACACGTGGCACAGCCTCTACGTTGGCCTAGAACGAGTCCATTCATGTCCTTCTTAGACGCTGAAGCAGGCATGTCCCGGTGAGGGGGCCCGAGCCCGGATGAACCGTCTCTGGCCTGCCTGCCCCACCACTGCTGCCGCAGCCTCATGTCACCTGCCTTCACGACCTTTCGGGCTCTGAGTGTGGATAAAGAGAACTCCGGAACCTCGTACGGCTTTGACCAGGATCTCCTGGATTGATCCGCCGGACAGTGAACAGGTGAAATGCCGGCTCGATGCACCTGCCATGTGAATGCCAGCTGATCAGTGTCTGCAGAGGCTAGGTGGCTGACAAGGTTCAGCTTTTGGGTGTGATGACGAGGTCTTACTACTGTGTCCCCATACTTCCGTCGCCAAGCCCTCAGCTCAAAAATCTGTGTCTCGGGCGAACCTGCAGGTCGTCCTCACTCTGAGTAGTCGCCATCAGCGAGAGGAGGACACATACTGAGTGTGCTAAACCATGCTCCTGTCGCAGCACGTAGGAAGGGTTCACAGCTGTTGGACGACTTCTGGGCTGCGGACCTTCATACACTCTGAGCTGCGGGAGGATGTGCTTTGGGGCCTTCCTCTTATTCTGTGGTGAACCTTGATGCGTAGTAGAGGTTTGACAGCTACACTTGCAGGCAGTACTTGAATAGGATTTCAGGGTGTTCAGTTTTCTTGCCAGTCAGTTGACATGCTTTCTGGTCACCACATGTTACACGATCAGACTGGGCTGTGGTGAGCCATCTGGAGGGGACACCCTTGAGAGAGACACTTGGACTCTGCACAGTCGGAAGTGAGAACGCCCCCGAGCTTCACGAGACCTGGGACCAGCTGGTAGGAGACCTGTCTGGTCAGGGACAGGTGACCAGGATTATAATCCGGTATCTCCGTGAGATCTTCACCGACCAGTGGCCACTCCTCTGAACTCTGCGTATGTACGGAATCTCGTTCCCGCTGGGACACAGCAGACAGACTGCACACTGGACCAGGTGAAGCCAGTGTCAAATGATGGTAGGCCCGGTCGATGCTGTGTGGATAGAGGTGGCAGCGTAGTGGGGAGCAAAGTGGCGCAAGGGCAAGCATCGGTTGTGTGCCAACACGGCATATACTCCAGACGAGCTTGGCGTCCCAAGCATAGCCATCTCGAAATGGGCATGAGTACCACCTTCGCACCCCGTGTTAGAGCCATCAGTTGGAGGTCACCTTTGCTCAGTACGATCAGTTAGCTGACGGGGATCGTATGTATGTCACCAGCAGATCATAGACGAGCCTGAGCACCACTTTGAACGGACGCAGGCTTCTCAGATGGGAACGGGTCATCTGGGGAACAAAGTGCCAAAGGTACTTCCAGACTGCTTCTCTGCACTATAACATGCTCATCCCTGATCAACCTTGGGTGCAGTTTCCCATAGCTGTCGGCGGCACCATCGCCCTGTCTTGTCCTTCCTCGAGCCCTGAGTTTTCGTAGTCCGTTCCTCCCATCGTGAACCCAATCCAACTATGTATGGTTACCCGGTTAGGGTTACGCCATATAGACAAAATTCTTTTTCTCAATCTTTGGTTGCCAAATTCTATGTAAAATGGAATTCTAAGACGATTTTATTCCAGTCCATTTTTGCATTTGAGCATTCTTACTATGCAAAATCGCCACTTTAAGCTAGTTTTGCAGATAAATATAAAAGAGTCCTTGTTTGCATAGAAGAAGGGCACTCAACCAAAAAGTTTGAAGGTGCACAAACCACCCCTTTAAACATTCAAATTACCTAGGGAAAAACACCCTGCCAAAATTGAAATAATCTAATTTCACATTTGAGAATTGGACCTACGGCGCGTACCCTAAGCCCCTATGCGACTATTCGAATCTTAGGTAATTTTTTATTAACGGAAAGAATTGCCACTCCGAAAGTAAATTGCTCGAAATCAATTGCTCGAAAGAAATAATTTCTCGACAATATCAATGGTGCTCGGAAAGTAAATTGCTCACGAAATCAATTATTTAACGTTTGAATACTGGATAAGCTCGAAGGTTCGAAGAGTCACGAAGCTCGAAGCACCCACGTCAAGCGAGCACTGCGCCTGCGCCGGTCTAACGGAAAGGTCAAGAGAGCTTAGCAGGGCTAGTTACTTAAGGAGCACAACATACTCACCTTGAGCAGTCAGTCTTCTAGAAGTCTTATAGAACATGTCTCTCTGGGCTGGACTACCGCCACGCAGGGTGGAAGGGCTCACTCTCTGGCACGTGTGGTTCTTTTCTCCCTTTCGTTCCCAATAGCAACTATATTCATTGGTCACTAGAGTTGCCTTACAGTCTTCCTTAATTGTAAATAATCGTTCACTGGATTGTTATTGTTGATTACTGTACTTTTTCGGGATTAACATTAATGTATGAACACCAAAATAACTTAAATTTGTTCCATCAACCAACCATTAAGCCTACAATACTACGGAGCATTGTTTCACTGATCGTTAAAATATTCTATTTTATTTTTTCTTATATTGTTTCGTATTTTTCTATTCAGTAATTTTGAATTGAACGAAATCTCGAAGAGAGCTAGAGATGGATTATAAATTTTGTGAGAGCGAAAAAGGAAAAGAGACAAGAAAATTGCCGGAAAAGGGAAAGAAGGAAATTATGTTTGATGGAATATCTATATATAAGACAAAACAGGGGTGAACAATAAGATTTCTGGAAAATGTGAAAATGTGACAAAAACAAAATGAAGAATGTCAGCACGGTTATCACTGTCAATGATAGTATCCAGAAAGACACGTAAGTAGGAATCACGACCATGCAAGGGAGCGCTGCGGGAAAATTGATGCGGCTGAGAAACCATTGGAGAAAGTGATAGAACATGCAAATAAATAGTCAAGATACACCACGATTATATTGTATTCATGATGCTTCAATGGAAGAGTAAGTGGTGCGTTGCGCACGGCGAAGATACCTTTCAGTTCAAATATCGAAAACGAAAGAGCATACTAATATACGCGCAAGGAAAAAATGAGGACCTGCTTTGCCTAATAGCTACCTCGATCTTAACATCCCAGAAGAGAAAGGTTTACCAAAAACCATCAAAGGGAGGATTTATTCCTATTTATGACTCTGGTCCCACAAATGGTCGTATATTAATTTTGAACCCAAAAGCAATCTCGATATCTTAGGCACGTATGAGCACTGATACGCTGAGTGGAACTTTTTTAATTAAAGAGAGCTGTGCTTTAATTTGATTTTTGGTCAAGAGGAGTTATAACAATATTATTGGTGTGAAGTGTTTGTGAAGCAGGTAATATTACACCCCTCGTATATGCACTAAAGTTACCCTAACAAAACCGAAGAAACCTATAAGAGGGTTGCTGAAGGTTCTTCAAAGAAAAAATCACTATATTCCAGCATTGACATAGAATGATTGATTTTGAAAATTGCCATGGTAAGGCCATAGAACAAGAAATTATCCCCAATGTCTAAAATGTCAGTGAGGGTTTTTTTTTTTCATTCAGCAAAAGCCTTTAGCGCGAAAAATTCAAAGCAAGTGGCCGTAAGACTTAAGGGATGTACACGGGACACCAATGGATGAATTATTTGCTGAGTATCTAAAGTTCGTCGTCTTATCTGTGTTGGCATTTATACGTATGTACCCCACTGTGTGGAAACATTTGAAATTTCTAGTTGAAAAATGAAATTTTTCCAGGCTGCTGAACTTCGAGGATTAGTGGATTAATTTGAGACACGTGGATGTTGGGCGGCGTTAATAGTATAGTTATTATATTATATATACAGCGTTATATTGCTTATATTTTATCCCGTTATTATATTATAGACGCAGGCCGTAGATAGACGTGCTCCTTGTTTAAACATGAAATGTGGAACGTTTCGATAATGTTTGTTGTAGAAGGAATGCGGAAAACAAAAACAATGCAATTGAAGGGTGGCATGGCACAACAGTTGCCCATCAAGCAGAGTTTGCAAATCAAATTATAAGTGCTCGTCATCCGTCTATTTGGTATAGTTTATAGATGGACATAAAGAAAGAACAAAAGTTTCAAGAAATTGCGATAGAACAACATGTTGGGAGGAGTAAGTACAGCTGGGGGCAGAAAAAAAGTACCGTGACTGTGCAATGCAAGTAAATAAATTGATCAAACTATGACGAAACAAGCAATGTATGTTTTTGTAGAAGAAGATATTTTAGAATGTGCATACAATATGTTCATACTACTTACTAATAGAGTAAATATTAACAATTAATACATTTTTATTTTTTTATTTTTAAGTATGAAGAACAAAAAAATAATTTAAAAATGTACCCGTTCTTATTTTAAACTATGGACGAAACAAACAATGTAGAGAATATTTAAGAAACTGTTGTATAATAGAAAGTACCCTTTCTTAATTTATCTGTTACATTAACAATAATAAAGTTGGGTTTGTTTAGATCTCAGTTGTTTGAATATTCTTCATTAAGCCACTATTTTCGAGCAATCTGCCTTTCGAGCAATGTAGTTCGAGAAATTATTATTTTCGAGTAATGAGTAATTCAGTATAGTAATTGATGCGAGCATTTACTTCGAGCAATGACGAGAAATTTACCGTAGGCTATCCTTTATACCGTACCTATGCTACCTTTTAGTAGGGTTTTAGCAAATTGTATGGACCATCTGTGGAAAAAATTGCTTACAAAAAATATCTTCACTCTAACTTATGACATCGTAGGTGTCTTCTACTAACCAACCTATCAATTAGTTGCGCCTGCAATCCCAAATTCCTTGTGGAAAATTCTGGGCGAGACAATCAAAGTTCGGGGCTCAGAAGGGCCCTGCGCGAAAAAAATCCGGAAGAATTTTTTACTTTTTGCCATATTGACTGTGGGATGTTCTAACTAGGGATTTTGGGGTGGCTGAATTGATTTTTGGGGTGCCCCTGACTGAATGTTCGACCCACAATTTGAGAGAAAAAGCCCACTCCTTGATCATGTAAAAATGTATTATTTATATTGGACATTTTTAAGAGAACTGTGCGGTCAATGGAAAATGTGCTTCTTCCGCTTTTAAAACTTTATTCACCAACTCCTCGTATCTTCTCACTCCTCTTGTTCATTACACACGCATGGTTTATGTTCAGGCAAGAATGGAGGAATGGCAATGGAGATGCCTACGGCGCTGGTTCGTCTCCTGGCCATCATCACATTCGACCTGCCTATGAGGGATTGAGAAGCACGCCGATAGTTCCGTCCAGATATCAGATTGCCCATCATCACAAGACTAGGGGGTCTTCACCTCCTGAAAAGCTTTCCTAGGGTCCAGTGGGATGGTCATGGCAGACTCGGTGGGCTGCAAGAGTTGATAAAGTAGGTGATGCCAGGCAGAGGCACCACCAGCGGAAACACATCCTCTCAGGCGGGGTTGATGCCAAGGCGCATTCGGGTTTCATCCTTCTTGCATCTGCAGGAATTGCCACGTTCGTGTCTGAGAGCTCTGAGAGGCCCTGTCTTCAGTGAGCAGGAGTAATTACGAAGAAATGGAGGTCTTCATCGAGTGAGCTGACAACAGATGAGACAATAGGTAATGAAAATTCTGTCTATCTCGTGCCCATCTGTTTCATCTTCTCAGACTGCTGAAAATTTGCTGTGCTGAATGTAAGTTTCCCTTGAGAATCGCTCAATTTAATTTTCATACATTTTCATACTCCGACAGGTACAACATATGCACCAAGGATTGTCACTGTCTTCGAAGAGAGGATGGCAGAGAGGTTGAAGACCTTAGCTGAAAGAGGAAGGCCACCAGCACTCTGGGTCTGGTACTATGGCAGAATCGACCTCATCAAAGTATTCATCAGAAGTGAGCGTGTCCCAGACCACCCAGGTCATCTCAACAGCATCATTGGAATGCTCAATACCTTCGCAGCAGCGGGCCACCATCAGTACGCAGAGGGAGCAAGGCTGTATGTACAGCTGATGCATCAGCGACAGGAGAGTCCCATGTTCCAGGAAACTCTATCCAAGCTCACTTTGTACGGCAACCATGTAGTCAGGTTCTCAGACCATGAATGGTCAGGCACATGGACCGACATCACGATAGAAACCACACTCATGCGTGAGGCAAAATCCTCCGGTGGTCTAAACAGAGGCCGCTTTCGGAATGAGTCTTCTCATAAGTCTTGGTTCCATACTCTGAACCATTTCTCGTTCGTTCACCAAGAGCTAGAAAGAAGCATGGTCAAATGTGGGGTACCTCTCCACACCGACGTTAAAAGAGCCCAAATGAAGAGAGATAACGATGCTGTCAACACCATAGTTGGGTGGTTGGAGGAAGTCAACCTTTTCGATGCCACACGGGACAAGAAGAGTCTCGTGTCATTCTCGACTGGGTTCAGCAGCACTCCCGAAGACAAAGTCAACGCTGATCAAGCAGAAGAAGTTGGCAGAGCCATACATGCTAAGATGGATGGGAAAACTGTTGTGGATGCAATGGAAACCAAACACAAGGTCAAATCACTCGCAACTCTCAGATCTGGACCCACAGTCAATGGCCAGAAGCTGGTCATTGACTCACTGAAGCTATTCAACCACCTCATTGTCGTCAGTGAGCGTGAAGTCAAGACCAAAGAAGCTCTGCGCTTTGAGTTGACGCCAACACCGATGTCTCTGTTTGACAAAAATAAAAAGTTGCGAAAGCCAGACAAGGCTGCCCTAGCAAGGTCCCTGAAAGCATATGTGTCACCTGTCGAACAACCCCCCTGCACAAGCCTTGTGGTTGCAATGGTGGGTGGCTCCTGCACAATGTCAAGTGGGAGGCAAACATTACTTGGAAGGATGTTGCCGAGAGCTACCTCCGGTTTGTCAAATCCATGGGGAGCCGTCGCCTTCGGATAACGATGGTCTTTGACGGATATGGCAGCTCCACCAAGGACCATGACCACTTGATACGAACAAAGAATGCATGTGGGGGACATTCAGATTCGTCTAAATCTCAAATCATCATAACAAGAGAAAAGTTCCTCGATAACAAGAACAACAAAGCCCAGCTCGTTGTGCTCCTTGCTGAGACATTTATTGGAAATGAATCAGTGTAAAGCAATGCTCCGATGATGCCGACACCTCCATCGTCCGCGCAACTCTAGATGGGGCAAGAGAGTCCCTGTCGAGGTGAGGGCTGATGACACAGACGTCCTGGTTATGCTGATTCATCATGTTGAAAGCCATCCGATTTACTCACGACAGCCAAAGAAACATCTTACGAAGTCGGAAAGATCAGGGAGGCCTCCCAGGGAGATACCGGAGGTATCTACCGGAGGTATCTCCATCTGCTTGTACGCTTCTCTGGCTGCGATACAGTGTCTGCAATTTTGGGTTTAGCAACCAACTCTGCTAAGCAAGCTCTGCAAGACTGAAGAAGCAGAGAGGGCAATGGGCGTGTTTATTGGACATCCGAGCTGAGAAAGATGATATCATTAAAGCAGGCTGTGATCTTTCAAGGTCATTTCCATGGGAAAACCTCCAAAGACTTTGGAAGACTTTAGATTCGACATCTTCAGCAAGCGAGCTGCTACTGGGAGCATACCACCTGAAAAACTCCCCCCGACAACAAAGGGGCTGCAGCACAGCACTCTCTCCGAGCTTACCTCCAGACTAGGGACTGGCTGATCTGCAAAGTCCACGTTGGATGCCCGGGACTACGGATGGCAACTCACTGAACAAGGATATGCACCAGTCCCTTCGAAAGACCTCATTGCACCGAGACTACCTCCTGAAATTTGCCAGCTGCAACTGTGGCGGGGGACTGCAACTCACTCAGGTGCTGCTGTAAAAAGCAAGGAGTCAAGTGTATTTCTGCTTGCGGCCTCTGTCATGGTAACTCTTGCCTGAACATACACCAGCTGGATGACAAGAGGAGTGAGGAAGATACTGGGGAGTTTGATGAATAAGGTTATAAAAGGTGAAGAAGCAACATTTCCATTGAGCACAGTTCTCTTAAAAATGTTAATAAAATATATTTTACATGATCAAGGAGTGCTTTTTTCTCAAAATTAATGGGTCGAATCAATTCAGCACCCCCAAAAAACCCTAGTTAGACATCCCAAAAGTCAATATTGGCAAAAGTTAAATTTCCGATTTTTTCGCGCAGGCCCTCTGAGCACCCGAACTTTGAATGGCTCCCCAGAATTTTCCACAAGGACTTGGGATTGTACTAATTTATAGGTGTTAGTAGACACCTAGATGAATACGTTAGTGAAGAAATTTTTTGGTAAGCAATTTTTTCACAGATGGTCAATACAATTTGCTAAAATTCCCTAACTACTTACCCTACACCTAAAGGACCTTGGGAGACAATAGCCATAGGCTTGCTAAAACTCCCACTAACATAATCTGGTTCTCAATACTTTTTAGTAGCCATTGATCATTTTTCTAGATTTTCAGTTTGGCCCCACTGAAGGACAAAACGGCTCTAACAGTTGCTAAAGCACTTAAGGATGAAGTTTTTTTTTAAATTCAATACACCATCCACATTGCTCTCGGAAAATGGTACCGAGTTTAACAATCAAATTCTCACTGAAATTTGCAAACTTTTCAACATAAACAAATGTAACATAACTAGCTATCACCCTAGCAGCAATGGCATGGTAGAAAGACAAAATAGGAAGATTATACAACTCCTGAAGTCATTAGCTCAACCATACAGTTCACACTGGGATGAATGGATGCCCCAAGTTTCTGCCACACTTAACTCTTCCTTACACAAGTCTACATGTGAAACACCACATTTCATTGTATTTGGGCAAGACAAAAGACTACCGTACACTCTTCTAGCGCAGAGTACACAATCAATCATTGGGGGCATACGCCAGGAGGCGCGTCGCCTCGCCCACCCTACGACGCCACTCCCGGGGGTCACCACGCGCGAGTTCCCATGCAGGCTCCTTTCCCATACCAAGCAGCTCTCGACAAGAAACATCAACTTGCCCCAGCCACGAGCCTTGTGGGCGCCCCCTTGGCCTCCTCCACGCCGGATTGTCTCTTACAGATACAACTCGATGGGAAGGATCGGTTTCAGGGTAGCGTGCCACATGCCCATATAGCCGAAGTTGGCGCTGACGGACTATGCAGGTAATAGGCCTCGATTCAGTCTCACGGTGCAATCGCTGATTTGACACGTAATCATCCCAGCGATACCCCATGATTCTGCGAAGACACTTATTACCAAAGGCATTGATTCGTCTCTTCAAGTCACTATTTAGTGTCCATGTCTCACAACCATAGAGTAAGACAGGGATCACAAGCGACTTGAAGATCCGGATCTTTGTCCTTCTGCACAGATACCGACAACGCCAAATACTCCCGCTGAGCGAGTCCATAACACCGTGGACTATGCCAATCCGCCGTAAGACTTCTTGACGTGACCCGCCGTCATTATGGACTGCGCTACCAAGGAATGTAAAACTTTCCAAGATCTCAATGTCCTCGCCACACGCATGAACAAACTGTAATGCTTCATCTAGTAAGTCTCCAAACACCTGGACCTTGGTCTTGAGCCAGGAGACCTCAAGTCCCAAAGGCTTTGCCTCCTCGTGCAGCGCCTCGAGAGCCATCACCAGGACCTCCAGCGACTCAGCAAAGATTACTGCATCATCGGCAAAAACAAGATCAGTGATCTTGGTGTTGCCGACGGATGCTCCACAATCACTTTGATCTACAACCTTGTCCAATACCCAGTCCATACAAGCGTTGAAAAGTGATGGGGCAAGGACGCACCCTTGCCTCGCTCCTGTATTCACAGGAAAGAAGCTGGATACACCTGCCCCACACTTCACAGCACTCTCAGTCCCAGAATACAGACCAGTTATCAAACCAATAGTCCTTGCAGGAATCCCTCGAAGTCGCAGAAGATCCCAAAGTGACTCACGATGCACTGAGTCAAACGCCTTCTTGAGATCAACATAGGCTGCAAACATCCCCTGTCGAAACTCACGTCGGCGTTCCACCAGGACACGAAGCGCTAGGATACGGTCCGTTGTTGACTTACCAGGCGTGAACCCAGACTGCTGAGGTCTCTGATGCTTCACCAGATGACTGCGAATCCGTGTCAGCAATAGATGGGCAAGCACCTTGCCTGGTACGCTGAGCAGTGTAATACCACGGTAATTGTTGCAGTCCTGACGGTCCCCTTTCCCTTTCCAGATAGGGACGACCAGCCCCCTTTTCCAGTCAGGAGGAATGGTACCTGATTGCCACACGGCAGTCAGGACAGCATGCAACCCGCGGATCATGGCCTCACCCCCAGCTTTGAGGAGCTCCGCACTGATATTACAAACACCAGCTGCCTTTCCACCCCTCAACTTTGCTACAGCCTCTCTGACTTCGTCAAGAGAGGGTGCGGTTTCGTCAATGGGAGGATCGGCATCCACTGCCTGTAACCCAGTGGTGTGAAGCTGCTCAGTTGGAGGGTCCACCGTGAACAACTGCCCAAAGTACTCAGCCAATATATAATTTTGATGACTACGTAACAGTTAGAGTGGCTGATTTTCAGAAAATATACAAGCGTGTAACAGACGCTATTGATTTGTCCAGAGAGGACATGATTAAATACCAACGCCCATACACAGCAAAAAAGCCAATTGCTATAGGTGATGTAGTATACTTTCAGGTACAACAATTAATGTCAAAGTTAGATTCTACATTTGAAGGACCTTACAGGGTCATTGCCATTGAGCATGGACACAATAATTATACAGCATATTTATAAATACCATGCAAAGACAGTCCATATTGACCAGGTTAAACGAGTAGCTACAGGATTAGATACAGGTGAAGAATTGCCATGCCCAAATACTAAAACACAGGACACACCTGTAGTTAATGATGACACACACACTGCTACAAATGATTACCGTCACAAACTGCGGTTACACACGCAGAAACAGTAGTGTCATTCCATTCCGTACCATTCCATATCATTACATTTTATATCAGTGCACCTGGTTATTTCACAATTACCATGTATTCTTAATTTTAATGTGTGTTGTTCTCTTTTTAGGAAAAGGTCTACACAACACACGAAGCCAATGTTATATACACTCTTTAAAATACTTAACATTGGTGTTTTACGAATTTTTTTTTGGTTTAGCTACATATTGTTCTGACCAACTACTAGTAGAAACTTATATAGTTTCCATGTTTACCTTGTAACTCTTGCACGATAGAAAATTTAATGGATAGCAGAACCTAGATAACCTATGTATATCTCTTCACATTAGAATACTATTATGTAACTGTTAAAGTTGCACCACAGTGCATTGCATGACATTCATTCTTCCTCAATTGAAGGAATTATTACGCACTTATTGTTGAAATACATTATTTACTTGCATGAAATACTAACCCATTGTATTAATACTAAACCATGTATCAAATGCATACGTGAGTTACATTCACTACAGGAATGGATTATCTTACGTCCTTCCTGTTGTACCACGATCACTATTTGAATGATAGGATTGTGTACTTACTAACATACTAATCTAGGTACTATATGCATGACAAGCAGTTCCTCCAGAACTATTTACATAAATGATGCTGATGCTCACATGACATTGTATTACCTATGTACAACTAACTAACCATTTATCATTACTAACATTATTTACTAACAAATTCAAACTCGCAGATAAATTACGAATGACTACTTGTCTTAATACAGACCTCAGAAAACATTGATTGATCACAGATAAACTTATCTCTCGTAACATTGTTCACCTTTGACGAATAAAATTGTATTACTCACAGCTGAAATTTTCTTCCTCTCAGTAAGGATTGATAAATCGTTTCCTTTGCTACCACATGGCACTATCAACATATTTGGAAATTTATACCCTATCAAGAAATTTTACATGGTTCTCTGTTCAATGTAACTTTACCATCCACATCTTTGCTGATCTCTGAGAACTCCATGCATGTTTCAGACACTTTGTCTCCTTACATGGCAAATACGGTAAATATCATATCATTCTGTGACCAGTTTTTTTTCTTCTCCAATTTAAAAGTTTCAGCTGTTGCATATAAAATTTGCCCTAATGAGGATTAATGCATTATTCCACGTTATACCAAATATGCCCACCTTATCCTTTTACAGCTCGAAATGCTTTACCAGCTACCTGTGTATTTCCCTTGATAAGATTTACCTTCAATCGGAATCTTTTCCTATTCCACTCCCATTGAAACTTAAATTTTGGTGTACATTTTACTTTATCACTCCCGTGGAGAACACCAAATCTAAAAAAATGTATTCACCTGAGCGACAGTTTCCTGTCCTCATGCGTAGTCCATACTTTAATGGTTAATCGTGCTTCTTAAGCACATGATTCTTACAAGTTCAATACAAGAGTGCTCATCACTCTACCTGTTATACATCACCATGTTTTCTGAAGCTCATGCAAATGGGTAAACTTCTTTTAATTTCTTTGCCAGTCAATTTTTACACTCGATGATGTCAAAATATTCTCTACAATAGCATTGAATTATTATCATTTATGTATGATTTTTTTTGGCAAACTTGGATTTGCCCACACACAATGCAAATACAGCAGCAGCTCTACAGTCAGACGAGCCTTCGTCATTACTTGACACATTCAGGGTTTTTAACGATTACTTGACGATTTAAGTTTACAATTTCATTACTTGAAATTTTAAGTTCTCAATTTTTCCCTGTAATTTTCACAGCTACTTTCGCTGACAGTTGAGTTTGCTAGCTACCGTCTACGGTACACGTAGCCTACACTTGCTACATCTTACACTTGACAATTATTAACAGTGATATTTGCACATTGTGGATTACCCACGCTAGTACTGACACATATGTATAATTTCACTCGGCCATGTCATTTTCTTTGATGTTGAACATCATGTAATCCATTGTTTTTCAAATTTTTCTATGCATTTAGCACAGATTTTACTCACTTTTAGCGATAGTAATTAAGCTTTGGGAAGTTTAGAGCTTATATTTTATATATATTTAGCCTTTAGGTAGGTGTACCATTTGTTATTCCCTAGCTAAATCTCATGTGCCTAATTTGAGGACAAATTATATAGTGGCCCGAGCAATGTCAGTCAGTTTTTACTTCTAGCATATATACTTTGGGGAGGCGGTAGCGGAGCGGTTAGAGTCTCCGACTGGCGTTCTCGGTGACCCGAGTTCGATCCCCGAATAAACCCAAAACCTTTCTGCACCATCGAGTGGCCTAAGAACACCCACATGCCTGCCTATCAACTCTACCTTCGACTGCGAGTGCATCGGAGGACACAGGGGGGCGGCATGAGCCTCACAGGCGTCACTATAAGAATCCTGCCTGCGCTACCAACGGGCGAGGACCAACCATCAGAACCCTCAAGTGAACCTCCAGAGCCTACCATCCGAGCCTTGGGTCACCACTGCCTACAGGCGCTATAGGCACAGATGTAAAAAAAAAAAAAAAAAAAAAAAAAAAAAAAAAAAAAAAAAAAAAAAAAAAAAAAAAAAAAAAAAAAAAAAAAAAAAAAAAAAAAAAAAAAAAAATACTAACTTGCATAACTTTTACTAATGAATTACAACTGATATCACACAAGTGTCACACGTATTATAACTTCCGTACAGTATAGTTGCATGTACTTAACATCAAAAGAAACAGTATATTTTTTGAAATATCTTAAACATATAATTATATATATATGTAATGTATATATAAGTATATGTATATCTTTCATGCTGTTTCACCGTGAGACCCATGAACACCTTACATTCTCTTAGCTCGAACCAAGTAGGTCACAGGACCAAATGTATAGCTATCAGCAGTAAGTTAGGTTCAACGACCCGTGTACCAGAGGAGACGCGAGGCCAGACAACGCGAGGAGAGGGTAGAACATCTCGGATCTTGACACTACCTGGACGCCTCACACACGCGCTCCGCCGAGACACCCTGGCTGGTGTTACTACATAATTGGTTGTAAATATTCTATATTCATTATTGGACTTTAAATAAATGTGTACAAACCTGGACGTACATATTTAACTCAACCCAAATAAGTCTACAAATATACCAACTTATAAATCGGCGCCTCGGGACCCACCTAAGTGAAGGTGCTTCTGGCATTTCAACTCAGCTAAGTGGGAAGACCTGAGACAGTACTATGATTTTCCATGGATTTATTACTGCTCCCATGTCAGAGACCCATCTCTTTGTGCAGAGCGCATAACTGAGGTCATAGTCTCTGGCATGGAGGCGTATATTCCACACACTTTCTCTAATCTTAAAGCCCGTCAACCTTGGTTTAACTCTGCTGGTTCTCATGCTGTCCGAGATAGAGAGGTGGCTCACAAACGGTACCGTAACCATCCATCTCCTGAAACTCATGCTCAATATATGTCTGCCCGTAATCATGCCAAATTTTGTATTAAACTTAAAAAAACTTTGAAAAAAACTTTCTGAATCAAATTCCTCTCGTGACTTCTGGCATCTAGCTAATAACATCTCTAACAATTTTTCTTCTTCATCTTTCCCTCCTATGCTTCACCCAGATGGCTCTACAGCTGTCTCATCTATTTCTAAAGCTGAACTCCTCGCTCA
>JACEEZ010005518.1:107500-130000 GCA_016584305.1 Chionoecetes opilio | reverse complement strand
CTTTCCTTAATGTGTTTAACTATTTAATGGGTGATCTATGGTTTATGTTGATTCTTACTTTTGATTTCTCCAGGTTTTAGAGGAATAACCTCAGCGATTACATCAGTAACTAGGGGGGGGGGGGGGGGCACTCAGTAGAGCGCATACCTCCGCCCGAATATTTCATCAAATATACGTATATATATATATATATATTATATATATATATATATATATATATATATATATATATATATATATATATATATATATATATATATATTATATATATACCTGCCCGTCAGGTTGGCAAGGTTGGTAGAGACGTGAGTTCCCAATGTGCAGCGTCCCTGTGCATTCGGTCAGCGGTTCGAGTCCGCCTAGTTCATGCTGACGTGGCGGCGCTTTGTATAGTCAATAACCTTGTAGTTGGTACTTGCAAAGTGTCTAGATAGGATGAAAATCTTATCTTATCTTATATATATACCTCCGGCCGAATATTTCATCAATTGGTTGCCATGGCAACAGTTGTCAATAGATTTCATCCAAAATTAAATAAGTTCTTCCTTATACCAAATAGACTTGGTATACCGAGTTTGGTCCAAATTTATTGGTAACTTTTTGAGAAATCCTGTACACTAACAAACAAACAGACAGACAGACAGACAGACAGACAGATCGGGGTGAAAACATAACCCCTCCAACTTCGTTGGCGGAGGTAATGATATTTGAAGCTGTATAGTATGGAATATAAGGGTTGTCAGATATGCATACGCTACCAACTTTTTCCTTCATGACTTGACATAAATAATTTTGATCTACATTTTTGTAGCCGTGATAACAAAAACACACATCTTCACTATTATTTTTCTACTTTTACAGCAAAGAAATGGTGACAAGTGATCAGAACCATCAGTTAGTAAAATTCCACTCCTGGAAATCATGTAATAACTATTGGTCCATATATTTTCTATGATTATAGCACTTATTTTTTACACTCTAGTGGGTTTACTGACACATGGATAGTAACCATAACTAGCAAGGATGTTTATATAAGCTTTGACATTGTTTTCAGACTTGTTGAGTAGATTGATATTGAAATCACCTAGCAAAATATAAATATTGCAATATAGCAATATATCAACATAGCAATATAGTCCTTTCCAGTTTACTTACTTGTTGAAGAATATCTTCGCATATTTCTAAAAAGGAGTTAACACTTGCGTTAGACCTTCGATATATGACACCAATAATTATGTGTTTAAAAAACACAGCTTCAACAAATAAAGTTTCTATACTTTCACTTAATTTACATAATTCATTTAAAATACAAAAGAAAATGCAATTTCTTAAATACATACATTCACTACCCCCATAATGTTTCCTATGATTAGTTACTAATGTAAACTCAGAAAGTTCAAGTAAGGTGAAAGTTAATATAAAGGTGTTCATTATCGTCTGATAATTTCGCAAAATGACATGATGTCAATTGAAAAGAGATTGGATGCAATACCTAAATAGTGGTGAAAGTTATCAAGATTATGAGGAATGCTATTTATGTTATACAGTAAGATTTTAGGCAATGTGTTGTTAGACAATAATTGTTCAAAATCTTCATGGCTATTATAATCAGAATTTGGAAGTGACATTTTCTGTAAAATATTCGATTCAGGGTCATAGTCATTTAATTCATGAGAGTTATTGCAATTACTTAGGAAATTTAAAGTTAGTTTACTTAATTCGTCAAAGTTTAGAGTTGTATCTTCATTGTCATTGAGTAGTTGAGTAACTTCAGTATCACTTCAGTATAAGAAGAACATTATAAAAATGTAATTTATTAAGAATTGATATACAAAGTAAAATCCTTTAAGCATATAATTGTGATTAACTAGTGTTACGCTTACCGCTGCGCAAGACTGTACCAGTGTACCACCCTTCTTCTCCACCTCCTTATGAGTGATGTGGCTAGGAGCACCAGCACCAGCAGAAGCACCAGCACGAGCACTAGCAGAAGCATCAACAGAAGCACCAGTACCTGCAGAATAGCCATTACCTGGAGGAGCACTAGTAGAAGCACTAGCAGGATAAAGTTCAGTCAGTCGACCTGGGGTCTCCAAGGGGTGAGGTTGTGTTGGTTGAGCTCTCGGGATTAAAATGGCTACGTCTTCGATGGAGAGTGTTTTGGTTGAGGCGGAGAGAGAATTGGCGCTGTGTGCTTCTGCTGTGGTGGAGAGTGGTAGTGTGGTAGTAGTGAGGGAGTCTGAAGTGATAATGAGTGTGTTAGAAGGAGGGAGAAGGGACGAGGGGGAGTGCAATGAAGGTTGTGGAGTGGCACTGAAGTCTATTCTGGAGGCGATTGAAGACCTGAAAAGGTGCTTTGTAAGTGAAGTGAACGAATTGAAAAGCGTGGTGAGGAAGTAGGAAATAGAGATACGATCTCTTAAGTGTGGAGGTGGAGGTCCAAGTGGAGTGAGTGGAGGGGCACATGCGAGGGATGTACCTGGAGGGGTACCAGAGGGAGACGTGCCTCGAGCTACTACTAAGAGAGTTGTTCCTAGCAAATCACCAGGGATTGGTGGATGGAAGGTGGTCGATCATGGGGGAGCGCGCCCGAAGGAGAGAAAGGTAAACAATGACCATGTTGTCTGCACGAATTCACTTCAGGTACTCGCGGGGCTGCAAGAGGAGGATAAGGAGGTAAAGACGGTAGACGATACATCATTACCCTAAGCATAGATCCTGTAAATCTGGACTGCGCACGGAATATCGGCTGTTGCAGATTGGCCTATTGTTGGCCCTTAAGTCGGAGGGCCGCTCGGATTCATATATATATATAATATATATATATATATATATATATATATACGGAACATATAGACTGGTTTATCAGTATATATGATATACTGTATCTTCGTAATGTTTGTTCTATAATATTATCAAATAAAAAACAGTAAACACGCTGAAAAAAATGCCATTACGAGACTGAAGAAATATGCATGAACTTAATATTAAAACTTCAACTCTTCGCCATTTAAAACTTTGCAAGTCAACTTTTATCATGAAGGGTATCAATAGAAGCGCAATGTTATTAGCTTTCCATTGATGTATTTTGTTTTCTGATAAATGAATTACCACTATGCATAAATTAGCGTTAACTAAATAAATAAAATCATCAATCGGGTAGTTTTCCGATTGATGAGGTTATTTATTTAGTTGGATATGTCAGGAAAAGGTATTTGATCCGGAGGTCGAGATAGCTGGGTATAAGTTATTTCACAAGGACAGGTTAGGCAGGCCAGGGGAGGAGTTGCGCTTTATGCAAGAGATACATTGCAGTGTTGTGTTAATAATGTTATAAAAACAGATGACAGCATAGAGTCTATATGGGTAGAGGCAAAGACTAATATATACTGGACTTGCTACTCATGTCCCGCGCCAATCCGCCCATCACCAGTGGAGGCCAGCTTTGCGATTCCTGACATTTTCGAACATCACTCCCATCTCCTTCCCCATGGTTTATCAGTATAAATGATATACCGTTATCTTCGTAAATGTTTGTTCTATAATATTATCAAATAAAAACTGTAAAATACACTTAAGAAATGTCACTATGAGAGATTGAAGAAATGTGCATGAACTCAATATTCACTTAAACTCTTCGCCATTTAATATTTTGCGCAAAAACGTTTTACATGAAACATGGCAATAGAAGCGAATTTTCATTAGCTTTCTATTGATATATTTCGTCTTCTGATAAATGTATTAGAACCATGCATAAATTAACGTTAACTAAAAATATAACATCATCAATCGGATTGGCAAGTAAAAAACTGTTCCATGAATAAAGTAGACTATGGTCTATTAGTATAAATGATACAATGTTATCTTCTTAAATGTTTGCTCTATAATATTATCAAATAAAAAACTGAAATACACTAAAGAAATGCCATTATGAGACTGAAGAAATATGAATGATCCTAATATTCGCTTAACTCTTCGCCATTTAATATTTTGCGTAAAAACTTTTTACATGAAACATATCAATAAAAGCGGGATTTTACTAGCTTTCCATTGATATATTTCGTTTTCTTATAAATGAATAAGAACCATGCATAAATTAGTGTTAACTAAAACAATTACATCATCAATCGGGTAATTTTCCCGATTGATGAGGTTATTCATTTAGTTAACGCTAATTTATGAATAGTACTAATTCATTGATCAGAAAACGAAATATATCAATGGAAAGCTGATAACATTCCACTTCTATTGATATGTTTCATGTAAAATGTTTTCTCGCAAAATATTAAATGGCGAAGAGTTTAAGTGAATATCAAGTTCATGCATATTTCTTCACTCTCTCTTAATGGCATTTCTTTAGTTTATTTTACTGTTTTTTATTTGATAATATTATAGAACAAACATTTAAGAAGATAACGGTATATAATTTATACTGATAAACCATAGGAAGGGAGATGGGAGTGATGTTCGAAATTGTCAGGAATCGCATAACTGGCCCCCACTGGAAATAGGCCAAACTGAGTAGCAAGTCCAGTATACAGTCGTTTTTGGTAGAGGTTACGGAGGGAACTGAGCAAATTGTTTTGGGTGTAGTGTATTACTTATTACCAAACTTATGTCAAGAGGATTCAGCTCCTATATGGCAAGAAATAAACGAGGCTTGCAAATATAATCGACTATGCGTGGTATGAGATTTTAATCTTAGGAATATAGACTGGGATTTAATTATAGGAGACAACGACGCAGAAGAATTGTTAAATATAATCCAGGATAACTTCCTAAGCCAGGCAATCCAGGAGCCTACTAGAGATAATATTCTAGATTTATTACTGACAAACAGGGAAAATTTAGTTACAGAGGTGGAGGTTGGTGGACAGTTAGGAAATAGCGCTCATTGTGAAATCAGGTTTTGCTTAAAATGGGAAGTTGGAAAAATTAGTGTTAATAGGCAAAGAGTACCTGACTTCAGAAAGGTCAAATATGGAGGAATAAGAAGACACCTCGAGGGGATTAACAGGGGGTGTGGGATGGATGGGAAGAAATGTTCCAAGGTCAGCGCGGTGACAGCTGGAAAGGCAAATTATGCAGGATTAGGAAGACACCTGGAGGGGATTAACTGGGGGAGTGGGATAAAGGAATGTTCCAAGGTCAGCGCGGATACATCTGGTAATGAGTTCGGGGCGGATCAGGATTATACATTATTTGTAAGGAATTTAATTGAAGGACAGATGTATAATATTTCTTATAGGGAGATAAGATCAAGGAAGAGTGACCCGAAATGGATGACAACTAGTTTAAAACACAGCATTGGAGTAAAAAGAAACATGCACTTAAGGTTTAAGGCTGGACAGGTGAGCAAAGAAGAGTATAACGTGATGGCGAGGACCGTGAAGAGATTAACAAGAGTAGCTAAGAACAATTATGAGATCAAGGTCGCAGGACAGGCAAAAAGCTACCCTAAGGGGTTATATCAGGTATATAAAACCAAGACAAGGGAACTAGTGTGGCCGTTAAGATTATAGCAGGGTGAGGTCTTAAATACGGATGAGGATATGTGTACAAATTTAAATGATTAGTTCTTAAGTGTTTTTAATCAAGAAGATACAGAGTCAATACTTGAAAGTGAACAGATGTTTAAAGGAAGCGATCAGGAGAAACTCGAAGATATTGTGATAACTAGGGAAATGTTGGAAGAGGGTATAGATAAAATGAAGAATTTTAAGTCGCCAGGACCAGATGAAGTGTATCCCAGAGTATTAAAAGAATACAAAGAGGTTGTTAGTGAGTAGTTAGTGCACATTTTTAGGAAATCGGTTAAGATAGGCGATGTGCCGTTATTGTGGAGGAAAGGAAATGTAGTCCCCATATTTAAGAAGGGAGACAGAGGACTAAAGTCAAATTATCGACTTGTTAGTTTAACGTCAGTGGTAGGTAAATTATTGGAATCTATTATTGCAAAAAACATTAGAGAGCACTTAGAAAAACATAGTTTGATCAATGATTCACAACATAGATTCACCAAGGGTAGGTCATGTCTCACCAATTTATTGAGTTTTTATAGGAAAGTTTATGAGACGGTAGATAATGATAAGGATTATGATATAGTATATCTGGACTTTAGTAAAGCATTCGACAAAGTACCACACGAGCGACTATTAAATAAAGTTAAGGCTCATGGAATAGATGGGAAGGTTCTTCGTTGGATCAGAGCTTGGCTAAGTGATAGGCAACAAAGTTTTACAATTAATGGTTCTAAATCTGAATGGGGACTGGTGACAAGTGGAGTTTCACAAAGGTCTGTTTTGGGTCCATTACTATTTTTGTATTTACATCAACGACTTGGATAGTGGGATTAGCAGTGATATCAGCAAGTTTGCTGATGATACTAAGGTAGATAGGATTATTGGATCACAATCTGATGTAAACATATTGCAGGGAGACTTAGATAAACTTAATGAGTGGGTAGTCAGATGGCAGATGGAATTTAATATTGATAAGTGCAGCGTTATGAATGTTGCTAGAAAAAACCCTGGTAATAGATACACCATACGCAATGTATCGCTGAAAAGATCAGAAGGTGAAAAAGATCTTGGAGTAAGGGTGAGCCCAGACCTCCGACCTAGGAAACAATGTATTGAGGCTAGAAATAGAGCTAAAAGAGTGTTAGGATTCATTACCAGAAGTGTTAAAAGTAGAAGTGCAGACGTTATTATAAAGCTTTATCTTTCTCTAGTCAGACCTCACCTAGACTATGCAGTTCAGTTTTGGTCTCCATATTACAGGATGGATATAGCCTTGTTAGAATCAGTGGAGAGAAGGATGACCAAAATTATTCAAGCGATGCGTAACTTTAGTTATGAGAAGAGATTGGAACTATTAAAGTTACACTCACTCGATAGACGCAAAGTAAGAGGCGATCTGATAGAAGTTTTTAAAGGGGGATTTAAAAAGGGGGGGTTTTTTTTAAAAAAAAGTGGATAAAGGTTTAAAAAAGGGGAAGGTGGGAAAAAGTTCTTACAGCTATTAACCAGAGTAGAAAAAAAAGGAAACCCGGATTCAAGCTGGAAAAGCGTAGATTAAGAAAGAAATAGCAAAAAAGGGGTCACAAATGGGTGGTGAATAAATGGAAGGGGTCAGTAGACAGGTATTTTAGTGGGGGAAACCATTGGGGAGTTTTTTAAAGAGGGGCTGGATAGGTTCAGGATGGGATAAAGGTGGATGTAGGTAGTTTTTAGGTAACAGGAATCCCCACGTTTTTGGCCCTCACGGCCTCTTGTAGCTTCCTTATTTTTTTATTTCTTATTTTAAACCCACATCAGGCCCAGCGGAAACCACCAAAAACCTCCCGGGGGCAGCAACAGCAGCAGCAAAAAAAGGAGGGGAAACCAGCAGGGGCAGAGGGGCCAGCAGCAGCACCCGGCTGGCCCGTCATTTGGTTTGGGAGGGTTCAAACCCCTTTTTACCTGTGTATTTCCCCCCCCCCCCCCCCTTCTCTCCTTCGCTCTCTTTTTTTTTTTTTTTTTTTATTTAAAAAATTTCCCATCAGGGTTTGACAGGGGGGCAAAATTGGTAAGGGGGTTTGAAAAGGGCCCTTTTAAGGGGCAGAAAAGCTAAAGAGGGCCCCCCTGTCCCGGGAAACACCTATCCGAAAGCAGGGCCTTTGAAAGGGTTTAATAACTAATTAGTAAGAAAGTACACAGTATTACAGGTTTGAGGGTCACTTTCCGTCACGGGCATTGTCGGGGCGCACTATTGAAACGTACACTGTATGTCACTGTGTCTAAAGTGTCAATGTGTGTCACTATGTGTGTGTCACGGGTTTTGTCCCCTGTGGGCACTAATGAAAGACATTTTTCCCACCCCTTTACGGTCACTAAGGGGGGATGTAAGTGGCCCCATCTGTGGGCCGCCCCCTTCTACCTGCTGGGGTTCAGGCCAAAAAACATCCACAAAACCTTGAAGGGGGTTCCCAAAAGTGTCGCCGGGGGCCCAAGTAAAGGTCGCTGGCCCTTTCACGGGTGGGTCCTGGGGGGCCCCGAGGAGGAGACACCTGACAATACATCCTGTAGCGCCAAGCCCTTTCCCCCACGGGACCCGAAGTCCTGAAAGGGTTTGGGAAGAGTTTTGCACCGGGGCCCTTTGGGTGAAACATGTGGGGGCACCAAACTCTTCCCCGGTGCCCCAGATGTAAAAGCGGGGGAGCGGTGATAAACCCCGCCACACTCCTGTTTGAGTCTTTGTTGTTGTTTTTGCTGGTTTTTTGGGGGAGTGCAGCTGATTTTGTTTTTGGGTCGTCGCTGCTGCTGCCGCCACTGTTGCCAGGGGCGAGGTTTCCATGTGATGTTGGTCGGGGGTTTTGGTTTTATGAGGCGCTCGGGAACCTTTTCTGAACTTTGCCCAGAAATGACAGGTGGCACGGGGCACTACCACCCCGGGTGAGAGGGACTATACTCCATGACGGGCCTCATTTGGGTTTTTGGTTACACCGAAATGAGGCCACCCGCGTTGAGCGGGGCCCTTTAATCGGGCAGGAGAATCCCCCTTCAGTGGACTCGAGCCCCCACTGTTTTCCCAGGGTGGGGGTCAAAGCTGGGCCGCGAGCCCGCCCTTCCCCCCCGGAGTTGTGGAGTCCCCGATGGCAAAGTGATCATCCCCAAAAAACTTCAGTTTTCCCCTCGAGAAGCCTGGAGTTTTCCCTCAAAAGTGTTATAACCAAGGGGCCCCCGGGTTTCTTCTCGGCCGCAAACTGGATTCCCAAACCGTCTTCCCCACCCGTGGCTCACCAATTTGAGGGTTTGGGGCGTATCTATAAACCCCTTTGGGCAGTCTCCTTTTTGGGGTGGAAAGTGGGGAAAAGGGTTTGCAGTGTCAGCTAGGCGGGGACCCCACAGGGAGGCTTTGGAGGGGGGTCATTGAAGTAAAGTTCCACGGGGATGGGGCCCAGGCCCGATTTTTTGGGGAAAAGGGAAAGCCTCCCCCGGGGGTATGGGCGACTTTGTTCCAAATTCATCACCACCTCAGACCCCGGGGCTGGCGGGTAGCTCGAAAAACAGCCCCAGGTGCCCCCGTGATCCCAGCTTTTTCAGCTTCCCAGGAGGCCCTTGTCCCACACACAGTAAAAGGGCCCCCCGGCGAGCCCCGGGAATCCCCAAGCGATGGGCGGCCAGAGTCCAGGGAGTCCTGCTATGATTTGGAGGGGGCGGGGGAAAGCAGGTCCGGGGCCCGGAGCGTCCCTTCCAAAAAACCCGTACGTTTTTTTTTTTTTGGGGACTTTCGGTGGTGCTCCTCTAGGGGGGGCGGGTCAATTCCCACCCCAAATAATCCTTTCTAAAATTTTGTGACAACTGACAGGGGCGAGATTGGACGATGTTGGCGGATCAATCCTTTTCCTTTTTCTTTGTACGAGCGTGACATTTACCTCCTTCCCCAAAAGGGTTGGCCCCGGCGCCCGTTTGGGGGGCACTGCTGAAAGATGTGCGTTGGGGGGGGCCTTTTTTCAGCCGTCTGCACAGTGCTTTATAAGGGAAGGGGCTAAAACCATAAGGTCCAGGCCCCCTTTTTGGGGGTTGACGGTGGGGCGGAGGCGGGCCCCGGTGTCCCCCGTGGGCCACCGGGTATCCAGGCCGGGTGACACATACGGGTGAGGGGAGGGGGGGGTGGCCCCCTCAGGGTCCTGGGTCGTCATTTCCCGTGAAGTGCGGGCGGCCCCGGAGGTTTTTGTCTTTCCTTTTTTTTTTTACCAACCCGTTCCTGCGGGGGTTTATGAGGGGGGGGGGAACCCCTTTTTGGGTGACGGTGCCTTTTCTCCCCTTCACCAAGGACCACCATTTCCCCTTTGGGGTTTAAAAATTTTTTGGGGGGGCTTAAAATTTCCCCCTTACTTAATTTTCCCCAAACCTTTTTTCCTAGTTCCCCCCTAACTTCCTTTCCCCTAGCTTCCGGGCCCCCGCAATTTTCAGGGGGCCCTTTTCCCTTTCTCCCCCTTTTTGGGGGCCCAGGCCTTTTTTTCCCCTTTTTTTAAACCCTCTCCCCGGGGGCCCCCCTAAAAGAAAAACCGGCTGGTTTTTCCTTTCCCCCTCATACCCCCCCATTTCCCCCCTTTTTTCCCCCGGCCAAGGATTTTTTCCGGGGAAATTTTGGGGACATTGTGGAATTAGGCCCGGGGAAAAGGAAAGGGGGGGGGCCCAATTAGGTGACCCCGCGCGTTGAAAATTGGAACCGCACACAAAAAAGCCAAATGGGGCAAGCCCGCGGCGGGGAAAAAGGGCCCAAAAAGGGTGGAACACCGCGTTGGGGGTTCATCAGAGGTTTCCTTTTCTCTGTTAGGGTTGCACCCCGATGGAAAAGGGGAGGGAAGGTTTGGGGAGCACAGGCCCGGGCCAAGGGACTTTGGTTGTGGGGAAGGGGCCCTTTGGTTTTACCCCGGAAAACCCCTTAACTCGTGAACCCCCCCCCCATCTTCCCCGGCCCCAAAGCCGCCGGGAGTCCGGCGGGGCGTCCCTTAGGGCCGCTGGGCGAAGTAAAAAAGTGAAGGGCGCCCCGCGGGGGGGTTGGGCCAAAGTGGGGGAAAGGGGATAAACAGGACCCCCAAGCACCCCTTTTTTCTAGGGGGAAAAGGGCCGGGAAGAACCCCCTCGCTTCTTAAATCTTTGGGGACCCCGGGAAAAGGAAGTAGAACCCTTTAAAGGGGGGAATTTCCCCCGGTGCCCCCAAAAGGCTTACCACCGGGGAATATTTTTTTTTTTTTTTTTTTTTCCCTGGGGGGGGCCGGTGCCCCCCGGGAAATCACCCCCCCTCCGGCATTCCCAGTGCCAATAGGCCCGGGATTTTGTCACAATGAGTCACCCCAACCCCCAGTAAAGGGAAAGTCTCGGGGCGGCCACCACGGGCTCAGCTTTGTTCCCGAGGACCGGGTTTTTGTTTTAGCTCCCCCAACGTTTTGCCTAAAACCCCGAACATTGGTTTAAAAGGAATTTGAGGCCAGGGGTGTGCCATTTCCCTTTCCCTTAGCGAAAGGTAGGGGGGGGCGGCAGGAGCTGAGGCGTGGTTTTAACATATGGGGGTTTATGCTGTGAGGGTGGAGTGGGCCGGGGAGGGAAAAGGGTTTGGGGGGGAGCGGGGGTTTGTTCCAAGTGAGCAGGGCCCGAGGAATCGTTTTTTCCTTTTCTTCAGATGCGCGAGGAACAAAAAGTCTATAGGGATGTCCTGAACGTTTCAATAATCCCCAGGTTAGGGTTGTCTTTGCTCGCCTTTCCGTTTTTAAAGGCAAAAAGGGAACGAGTTTTTGGGCACCTTTTCTCACGTATTCACAAACGATGGCGGTGCAGTGATGGTGGGGTGACCTCGCTGAGGGCACTTTCCACAATTCGGGAAAGGTTTTGTCCGCCCCGGGAAATGAGTGGTGGTTTGGAGTGTGTTTGTGGCGGGGGTCTAAGTTGCCGCCGCCTTTGAACTATAACGGCGCCCCCCCCTTTTATAGGAGGGACTATCCGACTCTCCTTCCCCCCACTCTCCCCCTCCCCTCTCCCTTCCCTCCTTCTCTCTCTCTCCCCTCTCTCTCTCTCTTCTCTCTCCTTTTCTCTCCCCCTCTCCCTTCTCTCTCTCATCAAAAAAAAGTTTCTCTAGAAATAAATAAATTTCCAAAATTTCAAAAAAACTACTGGGCCGAGCCAAAATTTCCCATCCCCCGGGGGAAACCTAGCTTTTTCTCGTAGCACAGCCTAACTTTCCCCTTACCTTCTCTTTCCCCTTTTAAACCCCTTTCCGCTCCTCTGTCCTGCCTCTTGTTTCTTCTCCTCCAAAACCCCTATAGTACTATTTGCTCCATCTTCCAAAAAATTTGAAGGGGGGTGTGTGTGTGTTTTGTGTGTTTGTGTGGGGGGGTGCACTTGTGTATGTCTCCCAGTAACGAGGGGGGGTTGGGCCCACGCGAAAAAATGCTCCATTTAATTTCCACAACCGTTTAAAAAAGACATGCAAAGATTAAAAATTGGATCTGTGCCAGGCGGGGAAACCCGGCGGCCCGGGGTTTTTTCAGGATTTTGAATTTAAAAAAAAACCCTGACAAAAAATGTATAGATAAAAAGAGAGAGAGAAAAGGGAGGAGAGAGAAGGGAAGGGGAAGAAGAAAAGGAGAGAGAGAAGGGAAAAGGGGAGAGAGGGGAGAAGAGAAAAGAGGAGGAGAGAGAGGAGGAGAGAGAGAAGAGAGGGGAGAGGAAAAGAGAGAGAAAAAAAAAAAAAAAAAAAAAAAAAAAAAAAAAAAAAAAAAAAAAAAAAAAAAAAAAGAGAAGGGGAGAGAGAGAAAAAAGAGGGGGGAGAGAGAGAGAGAGGAGAGAGGGGAAGGGGAGGGGGAGGGGTGAAGAGGGGGAGAGAGGAGAGAAGAGGGGAGAGAGAGAGGGGGGTACTTTTGGGTGTTTCTGATGGATCAAAAAAAGCAGTGAAATGTTTATAGGAAATGGGGGTACACTTTTTCCCCCCTTGGGCATTCGCCCCCGGAAAAAAAAAGCAAGGGGAATGGGGTTTTTCGGGCCCCCCCGTCCGGCCAGCAGTGGAAGGGGGCTGCGGTTTGGTGGGCCCTTTTTCTCCCAAATTCCCGGAAGCCCCAAGGTTTGGGAAATAGAGGGAAAAACCGAGAGCTAAGGTTTGCCCGGCCCCCATTAAACACATTGGGCCAAAAAAAGGGCCTCTCACAGGGTCTCTGCCCTTTTGAAGGATAGTCAGCTTCCCGACAGGGGAGGGGAAACCCTTTTTTACAAGGCCCAAAATACTGCCTTTTCTAGGAAATACGCCGCCCTCTCCTGGATTTTTTTTGTGTGCAGCCTCGCACACTAGGAGGCTGGACAGCATCCAGCGTCGAGCCCTGCGACTGGTGGATGCTGCAGACCCCCCAGACCCTCCAGCCCAGTTCGAGTCGGTGAGTCCTCTCGACTCACTGGAACACCGCAGGGACGTCGCGGCGCTTGTGGTATTACACAAGGCACAGGTGCAGGGAGTGCCACACCTGGCTGGGTTACGACAGCCTCCGAGAATCGCCACGCGAAGCACGAGAACGGTGCTTACCAGTGGTGATGCAGTGGAGGTGCCGCGTTCCCGTGCCAGCCAGCACCAACGCACCTTTGTGGGCCGCGTCTCCATGATGTGGAACATTTACACGGGCGCTGTCTCTCACATGAGCAGCTTCACACCACTGGGTTACAGGGAGTGGATGCCGATCCTCCCATTGACGAAAGCGCACCCTCTCTTGACGAAGTCAGAGAGGCTGTAGCAAAGTTGAGGGGTGGAAAGGCAGCTGGTGTTTGTAATATCAGTGCGGAGCTCCTCAAAGCTGGGGGTGAGGCCATGATCCACGGGTTGCATGCTGTCCTGACTGCCGTGTGGCAATCAGGTACCATTCCTCCTGACTGGAAAAGGGGGCTGGTCGTCCCTATCTAGAAAGGGAAAGGGGACCGTCAGGACTGCAACAATTACCGCGGTATTACACTGCTCAGCGTACCAGGCAAGGTGCTTGCCCATCTATTGCTGACACGGATTCGCAGCCATCTGGTGAAGCATCAGAGACCTCAGCAGTCTGGGTTCACGCCTGGTAAGTCAACAACGGACTGTATCCTAGCGCTTCGTGTCCTGGTGGAACGCCGACGTGAGTTTCGACAGGGGATGCTTGCAGCCTATGTTGATCTCAAGAAGGCGTTTGACTCAATGCATCGTGAGTCACTCTGGGATCTTCTGCGACTTCGAGGGATTCCTGCAAGGACTATTGGTTTGATAACTGGTCTGTATTCTGGGACTGGGAGTGCTGTGAAGTGTGGGGCAGGTGTATCCAGCTTCTTTCCTGTGAATACAGGAGTGAGGCAAGGGTGCGTCCTTGCCCCATCACTTTTCAACGCTTGTATGGACTGGGTATTGGACAAGGTTGTAGATCAAAGTGATTATGGAGCATCCCTTGGCAACACCAAGATCACTGATCTTGTTTTTGCCGATGATGCAGTAATCTTTGCTGAGTCGCTGGAGGTCCTGGTGATGGCTCTCGAGGTGCTGCACGAGGAGGCAAAGCCTTTGGGACTTGAGGTCTCCTGGCTCAAGACCAAGGTCCAGGTGCTTGGAGACTTACTAGATGAAGCAGTACAGTCTGTTCATGCGTGTGGCGAGGACATTGAGATCTCGGAAAGTTTTACATACTTTGGTAGCGCAGTCCATAATGACGGCGGGTCACGTCAAGAAGTCTTACGTCGGATTGGCATAGCCCACGGTGTTATGGACTCGCTCAGCGGGAGTATTTGGCGTTGTCGGTACCTGTGCAGGAGGACAAAGATCCGGATCTTCAAATCGCTTGTGATCCCTGTCTTACTCTATGGTTGTGAGACATGGACACTAAATAGTGACTTGAAGAGACGAATCAATGCCTTTGGTAATAAGTGTCTTCGCAGAATCATGGGGTATCGCTGGGATGATTACGTGTCAAATCAGCGATTGCACCGTGAGACTGAATCGAGGCCTATTACCTGCACAGTCCGTCAGCGCCAACTTCGGCTATATGGGCATGTGGCACGCTACCCTGAAACCGATCCTTCCCATCGGGTTGTATCTGTAAGAGACAATCCGGCGTGGAGGAGGCCAAGGGGGCGCCCACAAGGCTCGTGGCTGGGGCAAGTTGATGTTTCTTGTCGAGAGCTGCTTGGTATGGGAAAGGAGCCTGCATGGGAACTCGCGCGTGGTGACCACCGGGAGTGGCGTCGTAGGGTGGGCGAGGCGACGCGCCCCCTGGCGTATGCCCCCAATGATTGATTGATTGTCTCTCACATCCAGGAGATGAACACACAAAGTGTAAAGTTGGCGGCCAATCGGTGGAGACTATCGAAGCCCACCCCGCTGATGCTAGTGATACTGTGACACTAGTGACAGCAACAGTGCCTCAACAAACACTTTAGTGATGCTTAGCCCTACGTATATGTATATATAAGGTTAGTTTTTTAGGTCTTTGTATTTATGTGTATATAGCTATATTTACTTGCCCTTAAGATAGGTAGCACACGACAGTGCACCTTTGGGCTTCATGTATATGTATGTTTATATATAAAAAATAAAAGAGAGAGAGAGAGAGAGAGAGAGAGAGAGAGAGAGAGAGAGAGAGAGAGAGAGAGAGAGAGAGAGAGAGAGAGAGAGAGAGAGAGAGAGAGAGAGAGAGAGAGAGAGAGATGTACGTACATCAACGACTTTGATAGATTATCAGTGATATCAGCAAGTTTGCTGATGATACTATGGTAAGTAGGGTTATTAGATCACAGTCTGATGTAAAAATATTAGTAATTAATGTAATTAATATCATAAGTAAAGTTAAGCATCCCCTTTATCATTTTGGTCATCCTTCTCTGCACTGATTCTAACAAGGCTATATTCATCCTGTAATACGGAGATCAAAACTGAACCGCATAGTCTAGGCTACAAACGGTACAGTAACCATCCATCTCCTGAAACTCATGCCCTTTATATTTCTGCCCGTAATCATGCCAAATATTTACTTCAACTAACCAAAACCTCCTTCATTCATAGAAAATGTCAAAATATTTCTGAATCGAATTCCTCTCGTGACTTCTGGCATCTAGCTAATAACATCTCCAACAATTTTTCTTCTTCATATTTCCCTCCTATGCTGCACCCAGATGGCTCCACAGCTGTCTCATCTATTTCTAAAGCTGAACTCTTTGCTCAAACCTTTGCTAAAAAATTAACTCTGGTTGATGAAGGGCATTTCCTCCTTCTCCTCCACCCTCTGACTATATTATGCTTGTTATTAAGATCCTTCGTAATGATGTTTTCTTTGCCCTTTCTGGCCTAGATCCTCGGAAGGCTTACGGTCCTGACGGAGTCCCTCCTATTGTTCTCAAAAATTGTGCTTATGTGCTTGCACCCTGCCTTGTCAAACTTTTCCGTCTTTTTCTATTTACTTCCACCTTTCTTTCTTAGAACATAAGAAGAACATAAGAAAATAAGGAAGCTACAAGAGGACGTGAGACCTACACGAGATAGTTCATGTTACTTAACTCTACTTACATCCATCCCTCTTCCCCATCCATGAATTTATCCAGACTCCTTTTAAAGACCCCAATAGACTCCGCATTGACCACCTGACGACTGAGTTCATTCCAATCATTCACCACCCTATTTGTGGACCAGTTTCTCCCTATTACCTTTTTAAATCTACGCTTTTCTAGCTTGAATCCGTTACTTCTTGTTCTACCCTGCTTACTAGCCGTAAGAACTTTTCCTACATCGCCTTTATTGTATCCCTTTAACGACTTAAAAACTTCTATCAGATCGCCCCTTACTCTACGCCTCTCGAGTGAGTAGCAATTTAATAGCTTCAATCTCTTCTCATAACTAAAGTTACGCATCCCATGAATTATTTTGATCATCCTTCTCTGGACTGATTATAACAAGGCTATATCCATCCTGTAATACGGAGACCAAAACTGAACCGCATAGTCTATGTGAGGTCTGACTAGTGCCAAATAAAGCTTTAGAATAACCTCAGCACTTCTACTTGTGGACCAGTTATCACTCCTGGTATAAAATCACTTATTAGTATCACTCCTGGTAATGAATCCTAACACCCTCTTAGCTCGAATTCTAGCCTCAATACATTGATTCCTAGGACGAAGGTCTGAGCTTACCCGCACTCCCAGATCTTTTTCACCTTCTGATTTTTCAGCGATACATTGCGTATAGTGTACCCATTACCAGGATTTTTCCTACCAACATTCATTACGTACGCTACACTTATCTATATCAAATTCCATCTGCCATCTATCTACCCACTCATTTAAGTTATCTAAGTCTCCTTGCAATATATTGTCATCAGACTGTTATCTATTAATCCCACCTACCTTAGTATCATCCGCAAACTTGCGTATTTCACTACTAATCCCACTATCTAAGTCTTTGATGTAAATAAAAAATAGTAATGGACCCAAAACAGACCCTTGTGGAACCCCACTTGTTACCTGCCCCCATTCAGATTTAGAAACATTAATTGTGACCCTGTGTTGCCTATTGCTTAGCCAAGATATAATCCAGCGAAGAACCTTCCCATCTATTCCATAAGCCTTAACCTTATTTAAGAGTCTACCGTGTGGCACCTAGTCGAATGTCTTACTGAAGTCCAGGTATACTATATCATATCCTCATCATTATCTGCTGTTTCATAAACGTTCCTATAAAAACTCAATAAATTAGTAAGACATGATTTACCTTTGGTGAAACCATGTTGTGAATCATTTACCAATCTATGTTTTTCTAGATGCTCTCAAATGTTTTTTGCAATAACAGATACCAATAATTTACCTACCACTGACATTAGTCTAACGAGTCGATAATTTGACATTAATCCTCTATCTCCTTTCTTGATTATAAGAACTACATCTCCCTTCCTCTACATTAACGGCACTTCCCCTATATTAATCGATTTCTTAAAAATATGCACTAATGACTCACTAACAACCTCTTTGCATTCTTTTAATACTCTGGGATAATTTTTCAGCTGGTCCTGGTGACTTAAAATTCTTCATTCTGTCTATACTTTCTTCTACCATTTCCCTAGTTATCACAATATCTTTGAGTTTCTCATCATCCTCTCCTCTAAACATTTGTTCACCATCAGGTACCATCTGTTTAACCTCCTGAGTAAAAACACTTAAGATACTTCTTGCTGGAAGCTTGCTCACATCCAACCTATTCCTAAGAAGGGTGACCGTTCTAGTTCTTCAATCTACCGTCATATAGCTTTGACTTCCTGCCTTTCTAAAGCTTTTGAATCAATACTTAAGAAGAAGATTTTTAAGCATATATCTGCTCACAATCTTCTACCTTATCGTCAGTACGTTTCCGTAAAGGGAGATCTACTGGCGATCTTCTAGCTTTCCTAACTGAATTTTGGACATCCTCCTTTAGGGGTTTCGGTGAAACTTTTGCTGTTGCCCTTGACATATTAAAAGCTTTTGAGAGAGTCAGGCACTAATTTGTAATTTCCAAACAACCCTCATTAGGTTTATATCCTTCTCTCTGTATCTTCATCTTAAGTTTCCTTTCAAACCGTTCTATTGCAGCTACTATAAACAGACATTGTTCTTCTCCTAAATCTATCAATAGTAGTGTTCCCCAGGGTTATGTCCTATCACACACTCTCTTTTTATTATTAATTTAATGATCTTCTAAGTCTAACTCAAAGCCCTATCCACTCCTACGCTGATGATTCTACCCTGCATTTTTCAAAGTCGTTTATTAGACGTCCAACTCAACAGGAACTAAGTGATTCACGGAGAGATGTCACCGAGCGCCTAACTTCTGATCTTTCTATAATTTCTGATTGGGGCAAAGCAAACCTTGTTTTGTTCAATGCCTCAAAAACCCAATTTCTTCACCTATCTACTCGATAAAACCTACCAGACAATTATCCCCTCCTCTTCAATGACACTCAACTTCTTGTACAATGAACATTCTTGGACTATAGTTTACTAAAAATCTGAACTAGAAATCTCATCTCATCTCATGCTAAAACAGCTTCTAAGAAATAAGGTGTCCTGTGGCGTCTGCGTCCTTTTTTTTCTCCCTCCCACGTGCTTGATCTCTACAGGGGCCTTATCCACCCATGTATGGAGTATGTCTCACATGTTTGGGAAGGATCCACTCATACAGCTCTCCTAAACAGGGTTGAGTCAAAAGCTTTTCGTCTCATCAACTCCCTTCCTTTGACTGACTGTCTTCAATCTTTAAATCACCGCCGCAATGTTGCTTCTCTTGCTATCTTCTATCGTTATTTTCATGCTCACTGCTCTTCTGAACTTGCTAACTGCATGCCTCTCCCACTCCCGTGGCTTCGCTGCACAAGACTTTCTGCCATTCTCATCCCTATTCTGTCCATCTTCCTAATGCAAGAGTTAATCAGTATCTTTACTCTTTCATCCCTTTCACTAGTAAACTCTGGAATTCTCTTACTGTTACTATTTTTCTACCTTCCTACGACTTAAATGTTTTCAAGAGAAGTGACAAAACACCTCCCGAACAAAAATGGCCCACCCCCTTTTTTTTATTTTCTTACTGTTTTCTTTATAGGGACTAGCAGCTAAGCGGGCTTTGTGTTACTTTTTTTGTTATGGCCTTGGCCAGTCCTTTGTGTGGTTAAAAAAAAAAAAAAAAAAAGTGGGGTCGGACTAGAGCCAAAAAAAAGCTTTAGAACATAGATTCCCAACCTTTACCCCTTGGAGGAACCCCTGTAATAATTTTTCATATCCCAAGGAACCCCTATATATAGTATACTAATATATATATATATATATATATATTATATATAATTATATAATATATATAATATATATATATATATATATATATATATATATAAAATAATATTTTATATATAATATATATATATATATATATATTTTCTTGATATTTCAGGGTGACAAAGACACTCGTCATACTTGGGGTTGTTTATGCGCAACGTTTCGCCAAAGGCACTTGGCATCATCAGGCTAAAAATAGTTAAAAATTTAATATATTGCAATGCTAAAAAGCAAACATCTAAAAAATTATTTCTTAAGTAACAATAAAATATTCCTATATTATCTAAAATTAAACAAAACTAATAAATAAAATATAATTTGTACTAACGGACCTTGGTGTGTATGCTGTCTGAGTTGGTAGAGGATGAATGAACACTAGTTTGGGTGGGTAACATTTCAGCTTATGTGGAGCGATCGAACCGAGAGTCGGGCAATCGAAACAGTGTAGTCATTTGAGTATATGTAGTTGGTGTGAAGTGACTTGGTTATTAAGATCAGGGGACAGATGCTTGATGTGTATGGATTCTAATAATTTAGTGTCACTAGGGTAGGTGCCTTGGATAGGATACTAAAGTCATTCATAGAAAAAGGGTGATCTAAATCATGTGAGTGTGAGCGGATTGCAGATTGCGAAGGTGAAGAAATGGGTCGACCAGTACGTGCAAAACCCCTTTATGCTCAGAAAGCCTAAGGGTTAGTTTCCCTTGTCGTCTCGCCGACGTATCTAGCGTTACAACTAGAACATTTGAATTGGTAAATTATGTTAGAAATAAGGCTTAGGTATAGAGTCTTTATTTAAAATTTGAGTTCTTAAGGTAAATGAATTAGTAAAAAAAAATTTTAAAATTTTTGAGTTAGGAAGATGTAACTTAAGTAGATCTTTGGGGGTTTTTTCGAATGGTGTAACTGAGATGGCCGTTAAAATGGAGTTTAACATAGTGTGTGTCAAATATGGGTTCGGGTTCGTTCTATTAGACACACACTAGTTAAACCCCCATCAAACCCTTAGGCTTTCTGAGCATAAAGGTGTTTCTGCACGTAGGGTTTTCGACCCATTTCTTCACCTTCGCAATCTGCAATCCGCTCACACCACATGATTTAGATCACCCTTTTTTCTATGAATGACTTTAGTATCCCTATCCAAGGCACACTACCCTAGTGACACTAAATTATTAGAATCCATACACATCAAGCATCTGTCCCCTGATCTTAAAACCCAAAGTCATTTCACACCAACTACATATACTCAAATGACTATCACTGTTTCGATTGCCCGACTCTCGGTTCGATCGCTCCACACAAGCTGAAATGTTACCCACGAAAACTAGTGTTCATTCAGTCCTCTACCAACTCAGACAGCATACACACCAGGGTCCGTTAAGTACAAATTATATTTATTTATTAATTAGTAATTTTAGATAATATAGGAATATTTTTTGTTACTTAAGAAATAATTTTTAGATGTTCGCTTTTAGCATTGCAATATATTAAATTTTAACTATTTTTAGCCTGATGATGCCAAGTGCCTTTGGCGAAACTTTTGCGCATAAACAACCCAAGTATGGACGAGTGTCTTTGTCACCCTGAAATATCAAGATGTACTACCAACTAAGAAAATCAACTAAAATAAAATATATATATATAATATATATATATATATATTTTAATATATATATATATATAATTTTATATATATATATTTTTTTTAAGAAAAGTTCTTGAGCAATATAATTAAATATGAAATCAAAATTTAGTTACATTACAATTACATTACAATACACATGTCAGGGAGGGGTTCACACTAATAAGTCAATAATGTTAGAATTATCTTCAGTGTTCATTTGGGGGCTTGTTTCTCTTTGCGATCTTTTGAAATTCTTGGCCGAATTTTTGACAGACACAGACGCAGTTCTTCCTCGACAGACAGAAGACGATTTCTTGATTTGCTTTTAATGACGGTCAGACATGAGAAAGTTGTTCTCACAGGTAAGAAGTTGAAAACTGGAGTAGACCATCCAATGCTTTTACTGAGATGACAGGGTACTCTTGCTTTGCTGAAATCCAAAACTTGTCAAGTGATACTTCATTAAGTTCATTTCAAGGTTCGATGCACTGAAATCGTTCTTCCTCTTCTTGCAGGGGCTAAGTAGGTTTTCTGTACTTGGTGAGAAACTCAGTGAAGGGGTTTCTCACCCAGTCATAGTATCTGATAACAAGGAGGGGAAAGTACTTATGAAGTTTTTCTGACAGTGATCCCAAATGACTTGTAATTAATGGCATGACTTTTCATATTAGTCTGAGTTTTAACTTGAAGTAGGAGTGGAAACATTTCGACGTTTTTCTTGAAAGGTGCTTTTTCCAAACAGCTAGTTTATTCTTAAATGCAAAAAGTTTGTCTGTGGAAAATCAGAATGTTTTCTTTCGCACCCTACATGCTGGTGTTCAAGTTATTTAAATGCTGATAAATATCTGCTCAATATGCTAGTTTTATTTGCCAGTTTGTAGATTCAAGACATTCACAGAAACTGGATTATTACTCTCTTTGAAAAAAAAAGCAGCAGTTCCTGTCGCCGCTCGAATACCCTTGTCAAAACTTTACCTCTCGAAAGCCATCGAGCCTCTGTGTGCGAGAAGCGTCACGTATCTTTTTTCATGTTTCCATAACCTTGCAAATATGCGAGACTTCAGAGGGCGCTGCTTTATAAAGTTAACCCTGTTCACAGTTATATCAAGGACTTGTTTTAAATCATCCCTAATAGTTTTGAAACCAGAAATTCTCGGTGGAGAAAGCAGTGAGTTGTTATGAATTCAGGTTTTTTTCTTTCACGCGTGATACAAACAAGGGGCCCTTTTACTGAGCCAATTATTGAGGGAGCACCATCAGTGCAGATTCCAACGCATCGGTACCTTGACAAACCACAAGATTCCAGGTAAGAAGACAAGATGTTGAAATTCGTGGCCTTTGGTAGTTTCTGGCAGTTCTTTACAGCAAAAAAAATTTTTCCATTATTTCACCTTCATTTTCAAATCGTACAAATGCCAGCAGCTGAGCTTTACCAGTTATATCAGTTGTCTCAAACTCTTGGAGAGCAAAGTTGTTATTTTGCAGTATTTCTGACAAAAAACCAGATATATTGTTGGACAGGTCATCCACACGCCTACTAAT